>QYAJ01000200.1:0-89828 GCA_003988865.1 Phialocephala sp. D728 | reverse complement strand
CTGAGAGGGGGGCTGAGAGGGGGGAGTGGGAGTGGGGATGGGAATGGGGATGGGAATGGGGATGGGAATGGGAATGGGGATGGGGTGGCGACGTTTTGGGATTGGAGGGGGGAGGTGTATCCTTGGTGAGGTGAGGTTAGGGAGGGGAGGGAGTGGAGGGGAGGGAAGGGAGGGGAGGGAAGGGAGGTGTGGGGAGGTGAAGGGAGGAGAGGAGAAGGTGAGGGAAGGGAGGGAAAGGAGGGAAGAGAGTGGATGTTGAGTTGGGATGGGATGGGATGGAAGGGAGGGGATACAGGACATGGGAGAGAAGGAGGCGTTGGTGTATATAGATAGACGGGTGAGATGTATACGAAGTATGAGATTTATAGATGAGTACTTAGGAGGCCCCAACGCCCATTCTATACAAGTATGCCGATATGCAAATATGCAGTATATACCATAAAGTTGAAATCAAACAACAGAAGTCCTTCTCCTTCCCATCCGTACCTTCTCCCGTGCTTCCTCAACCTTCTTCAACCTCCACTCACACCCATCCGCGAACTCACAACTCCGACACTTGAACGCTTCTTCAACCACCACACCCACCGCCTGCCGCTCTCCCTTCCACCACTGCATCTCCCGCTCCACATACGCACTCAACTCTTCATCATCCATCACGAACGTTTTCGCACCAACGATCTCCCCGCTATCTCTCGATCTATACTCCGCTTTCAGCACGCTCCCGAGCGAAGCAGCTCCATTCGGAAGCGTGAGCTGAAACTCAGTTATCATGAGTGACCAGAGTGCAGAGAGGTTGTTGTGTGCTAACAAAACGGTCATGGAGTCTTGTGATGAGGATGTGAATTGTGAACTCTCTTGGCTATACTCTATAGAGGTTTGAGATGTTTTCGCGGAGAAGAATTCTTCGTTTAAACATCCTACTTGCGCGATGAAGGAGTCTGAGAACGTTTTTGAAGCGTCGAGGTTATATCGTGAGGTCAGGATGGAGAAATCGACGGTGTTGGTTGCTAATAGGGAGAGTATACGATGGTACAGCATGAGTTGGATCTGGGTGGGGCGGAAAGCGGCGGCTGAGGGGAGGGATCTCACGCCTCTGGTTTTAACGTCGCAGAGGTAGACTTTCTTTGTGGGTCCTGGGCGCTTCGATCGTGTAGCGTCCGCTATCGAACTCCCTTCCGCCTTAAAAAATTCTGCAATCGTTGTCTGATCCAGCATCGGTTCATCCTGGGGCTTTGGCTTCCCTATAGATTCTTCCAGCTCAGTGTCCGGACACGCATAAGATAATTCATCAATGACACCATTGACAACCAATCCGTCGACCGTGCCCCAAATCTCAAGTTCTCTCGTCTGTCCAGTATCCCGTAAGGTCTTCAATCCCTGTATCACGTTCCATATCCGCAATCCCCACCCATCTTCCCTCGTCTCGATATCGACCTTCACCGTTGTATGAACCTGGTCTTCGAGTACTTTATGCACCGCCGTTCCCTGCTTCATAGCCGACGTGCGTCGCTTCCTCCCATGTTTGGTCAATGTGTACCAATACTGCAACTCGCACCAAGCAGGCGAGACCAGATCCGTCACCGAGAGGGCTTTCTTCGGCCGTGTGCGAAACCGTTCGAGAGGAGATCGCGTATCCGGCGCATTGGGATCTTCAGGTGCTGGTTCAAGGGGTATTCCGTAGCCCTTTTCAGGTGTAGCTTCTCGAATCTGGTCGCTCACTAGACGCTGAGCGTCAGTCAGATCTGCTCATCTCTCATTTCCAGAGGAGAGGGGGAGGACTTACAGTCCGGATACCGCTCTCCTTCACCCCGTTTAACCACCTGACTGAGCTGCTCCGCAACCTTCTCCGCTGCCCGCGCAGCTTCGTACACCGGCCACGGGGACCGATATTCGCGCCCGAGATTACGAGGCAGACGAAGGATCTGCTGCGCATCATGCTGTTCGACTTCGGTCGTGATGGGGTTATCTTCTTCGACGATGGGTGTGATTGTCGGAGGAGGGGCGCCGGATAGGAGGCGGGTTACGATCGCCTCTTCTTCGGGAGAGAAGTCGGAGCCATAATCGGTGTCGTTGTCGTCGTGGAGAGGGAGAGGCGAGGGAGCGAGGATCTCGATAGCTGGACTGGCCATGCCGGTGGATGCGTTTGTTCAGGCCATTTGTTAGGAGATAGGGAGGGGAAGGGGGAGGGGGAGGGGAGATCTATGAGGGTGAGGGCGAGGGTGAGGGCGAGGGCGAGGGTGGGGATTGTCGCGAGAGTGACGCGACGCGATGTCACGTGTGGGCCTCGAAGATGGCCTTGCACATTGGTTCCCAGGTTGTGTCCTGTTTCGAAGAATGATTGGATTGGAATGGTTTCCTCACGCTCTGCCTGGTGGGCGTGTTCTGGTGGAGCTGTGTTCCTGTGGCGGACTCAAGGCAGATGGATCTTGTCCCTCTTCCCTTCGAGATCTGGCTGCCTTGACTGCCATGATTGCCTTGACTGCCTCGACTGCCTTGACTGCCTTGACTGCCATGACTCGCGCGGGTCCCGCCATTGCCTCTTTTCATCGGTGGCTTCGCCCACACGGCCACACATCCGTGAAGTCTGACATCCGTGCCTGTCCTGGGTCCTGGGTCCTTGGGGTCGTGGCTTCTCGTCCGGGAACTCTCCCCAACCTCACGACATCCAATCATAACATCCAATCACGTCCCTCCACACATATCTCCGAACATCAGGTACTGCACATGTACATATACAGTACAGACAGTCAGTCGTTCCCAGACCTCGATCTATAAATATCCTGCCGACAAGGCTGAACCATACCCTTCCCCTTCCCGTACTGCAAACCAACGCGCTCGCATCCACCATCCACGCCCATCAACACCAAACACGACGCCTCACAGCGGCACCCCCCCCTCCCCTCACGCCCATTCCCCACGTTTCAGATGATGTATTTGTAGAACACGAGCGGCCTCGCGTGACCCCCCGACGCTTTGCTTCCTGGCTACCTGGTAGGCAGACCGAGGACACCTTTTCCCCTCTACCGAGAATCAGGCAGGCGCTTTTCATATATTTCTTGCGCTTCCCCCTTCTCGCCTTTTCGCTTGTCCTGTTCTGTCCTGTACCTGCATATCGATCTATCCCTCTTTCTCGTTTCCTGGAATGTGGGTTGGGTTTCGTCGCACAACCCCACGCGAGCTGACTGGAGCGAAAAGACGGAGCTGGCGAGAGGAGAGGAGGCACGTGATTCTGAGCCTGTGACACCTCTCGTGTTCGAGCAGTCGAAAAAGTCACCTCTCACTCATTCGCCCGGGGCATTCGATCTCATTCATCCCTCTCCCCCTCTCTCTCCCTCTCTCAAGATGGGTCTCTCAATCTTCAACTCCGAAGCCCAGCCCAACTCCGACTCCAGATCCAGCCTCTCCACCAAGGCCATAGCGTCCTCACACTCATCCACCACGGACTCAACCTCGCCCTCGCCCTCACTCTCACTCTCACTCTCACCCTCATGCCTAACAACCACAACCACAACCACACCCCTCAAACCCTCACTCTCGCTAATGGGCCTCCCCACGGAACTCCACCTCCAAATCTCCCAGTACCTCACTTACCCCGACGCCCTGAGCTTGAAACACACCAACCGCCATTTCTACAGCTTCGTGTACACGGGCGTGAATCTCAAGGTTGAGTGGCTAATCAAGAGACGAATCCTGCATCTGGACTGTCCGCATGACCGCGGCTGTGAGCTAGGGAGTGACATGAGGTTTTGTCGGGGGAGTGTCAGGTGTGTTCCTCTTCCCCCCATTGTTCGATGAGAGAGAGAGAAAACTGATTTTGTTTGAACAGGTTACTGATGAAGAGGCGAAGAGAGCATGGAGAGTGCGAGACGAGAGAAGGTGGGAGGGGCTGTCTCGTGTTCGAGACGAAGGTGTGTGAGTATCGACGGGAGCGCATGGGGAGGGTAGACAGGTTCCGCGAGTGGGTTTCTGGTTCGAAGAGTGCGCAGGAGGGGTGGTGGTGGGTGCTGATGGCGGTGTTGGGCGTTGCTCTTGCGGCGGCGTTGATGGTGATGCGGAGATGGGGTGTCGTGGGATGAGAAGTGGGAAATGAGAAGTGAGAGATGAGAAGTGAGAAATGAAGGGAGTGCATGAGAGGATTGAAAGAGAGGAGGAAGTGCATGAGAGGTTCGAAACCAGGAGGAAGAAGTTGATCAGATGTTTAAAACTAAACTAAGAGGAAAACGTAAATGAGATGTTGGAATAGCCCACTTAACGATACTTACTTAATTAATGATAATGTATAAACATAAATATATATCTGTGTCTATATCTGTGTCTACTAGTATATCTATCTATAAATATAAATATCTGTGTCTATATCTATCTATCTATCTATCTATCTATCTATCTATCTATATCTATCTATCTATGTCTCTATCTATATCTACTCATATCTATCTATCTATCCATCTCTTTGCCTCTGAATCCGATCCGCAAATATCCCATATCCCATAATCCATTCCATAACAGGACCATACAATCGCCATACAATCCCCATACAATCAATCCCACTTCAACCCACAACCCACATAATCCATTCCTGTCAACCCATTCCTGTCAACCCATAACCCACAACCCATTCCTGTCAACCCACAACCCACAACCCATAATCCCATCCCATAATCCCATTCCCCATTCCCCCATAACCCACCCCTCTCAAACATCCCTCTCGGACACCGTGCATCAAACATCGTACATCGTGCATCGTGCATCGATAGATCGAGGAGCCCAGTCTTTTCCAGTCTTTTCCAGCGTGCTAAAACATAAAACATACTCCAACCATTTCAATATTTTCATCAATCAATCAATCATTCGATCATTCAATCTTTTCAATCATTTCATCGTTTCAATCATTTCAATCATTCGATCATTTCAATCTTTTCATCAATCAATCATTTCAATCATTTCATCAATCATTTCATCTATCAATTCATCATTTCAATCATTCAATCAATCATTCGATCATTTCAATCATCAATCTGAATCAACCCGGATTTACTTGAGAGTAACCTTGAAAGTATCATTGTCGTTGGGATTTACAGCTATTTATTATTTATTATTCACCATTCACCATTTCCTCTATCGTCTATGAAACTCGAAGCTCGAGGTTTGAGGTTCGAGGTTCGAGATTCGAGGTTCGAGGTTTGAGGTTTTCTTGCTAGTTACTCACTTACTTATTTATTTGTAGTATGAGAAATGAGAATTGAGAAATAGGAAATGAGAAATGGGAAATGAGAAATGGGTTGAGGTGGATTGAGGTGAGGTGAGGTGAGGTGAGGTGAGGTGAGGTGAGGTGAGGTGAGTATTAGTTAGTATAGTTAGTACTGCAATGGGTTGGTCATACTAGACGAAACGAATTGGGACGAAACGGGACGAAACGAAACGAAATGCGGAAATGCTCGACTTGGAAATGTTCAGTTTATAAAGACTACTTACTATAACAACAACAAATATTTGATGATACGCAAATATGGTATTTAGAAGGTTTTCAAATATCTTGCTTGAATTCGATTCAAGCTACTCAACTCAACTCGATTTAAGCTGCCTACCTACTCTACTCAACTCAACTCTACTCTACTCTACTCTACTCTACTCTACTCTACGCACGAGTCTACTCATCACGGTCACGTGATAGACAATAGGTATATATATATATATAAACTTTGTACGAAGTATATCCTCAGCTACACCGCTAGTTAGGCGCATGATTAAATACGTATACACTGTACCCACACAACATGACTTTTACACCGTTGATAACATACTTAAGTTTCGTGAGTGTTTTTCGTCACACTAGTCACATTAGTCACTCTGGTTATTTGTTGTCTTTGTCTGTTGTCTTTGTCCTTGTCTCAACTTGGTTGGGCATAGACATTCCCCATTCCAGATTCTAGACTCCAGATTCCAGATTCTAGATTTCAGATTCTAGATTTTAGATTCTAGATTCTAAGTTCCAAGGTTGAGTTTGGCACAAAACTCTATTTCGCTCAGACCGCTCTCATCCGTCCAACTCGCAGGACTGGTGGACGCGCAGGACTGACTGGTGGACGCGAAAACTTTAAAATGCTTAAAATGCACGCACGGCAGAACACGAAGAGAGGAAGAGAGGAAGAGAGGAAGAGAGGGAAAATACCCCATGATTTCTACAGCGGAATAATTGAGAGATGATGAAGAAGAAGAAGAATATGAAGGAGAAGAAGCAGAAGAAGAAGAAGGTGGCAGAGCAAAAGAAGCAGACAGCTCGCCCCGGGTTCGTCTTCTGAGATGGATTGTGTCCCACGGTTTCGGGATCGCGATTCTTCGACCAGGAGTTGAGATCTTGCCAGATACTATAAGGTTACGGTTATCGCCGCTACCGCACGTTCCCTTGTACATTCTGCCCTGCACTCGCAGCCAACTTCCACAAACCACAACACGAGCACATGTCAAACATCTCTCGAAGCGCAGGAGCCGACGTTAGATTGGAGCTGCTTCATCCTTTCATACTTGGGCAGCAAGATGGTCATTAGGCAAGATCTAGCACGATGGTGTGATTGGTGCCGGACGGCGAGGTGGATTGCGCTGGCTGCAGGAGATATCTCCAGCAAACAAACTCGATCTCACAGTCCTGTCCCAGGGTCGGCAGGCTACGATCATTGAAAGAGACTAGACTGAATCGGGTTTGGAACCCGCGATTCGCTCCGGATACATGTTCCTGCACGAGATCTGGTTCCTGGACTCGATGGTGTGACCATCTTCATCCGATTGACCATCGACATCGCAGCCGCTGAAGCACTCGACAGTTTCACAAACGTGAGATGGATGGAATTTACCATCTGCGCGAACCGACTTCATCCAATCAAGAGGCCTGATGGGGCTATTCCACAGTATTTGGCGCTTGATCAGCTTCTTCCTTGTATAAATCCCATCCGTTAGCTTGGATCGACCTTCACGCCTCTCCACAAGCGGGAAAGCCACTGTCGAAATTCCCCTGCACCGGATCACCAACCGGCATCGTCCCATCCCACTTCCACAAGATTACCTGCCGATCCCTCGACCTCGAGATGCACTACTCAACTTTCCTCGTGTACGCTCTCTCCATGAGATCCCGCACCTTCTCTCATCTTGCGTCCCCCTCTCACGCACGCACCACACCAGTTCCCTAACCCTCATCATAGCGTCTCCTCCGTCTGAGTCAATTGACCAAGTTATACAGAATCAGAAATCGTTACCAACGACTCACCAAATGAACGCATGCGACAGTCTCCCGAACAGTTCAAATGCCAGCATCAATAGGACTGGCCCTCTATCCCCGCTTGCGCAGAATGCGGGAAGTCCACGGAGAGACAAAATAACCCCAGAATCGCAGACCTCATATGAAGACCGCCGTCATGGATCTTCTGGCCGTGGGCTTGAAAGAGAAAGTGCGAGTCCTCAGAAAACGTTAATGAGAGAGAGGGGTGGGAGAAGCAGCAGGAGTGGAAATACTGCCGTGATGAATGCACTTGGCCAAGGCAATATGGCGGACTTCTTCAGCTGGGAAGTCTTCCAGATCGTGCTTCACAATCCTACGACTGCACATCGACTTCTTCGTTTCTGTCAGAGCAGAGCGTGTGGGGAAAATATGGAGTTTTTGCAGAAGGTAAGAGGCACGAGGCTGATCAGGGGACCAATTGGAGGATTTCAATTCTTGACCACTATTCTGTGTTTCTCTTCAATTTCGATTGCTGACCTACACCAGATTGACAAATACCACCGCCTCTTAGACGAAGTGACCCAGACGCTATCTTCCATCCACAAGACATACATCGCACCCGATGCTCCACGCCAAGTCAATATCTCCCATCACCTCATGAAAGGCGTATCTGCTGATATTCGACAAACAACACAATCTGTTCTGCCATCATTAGACTCCATATTAGTTGGCGCACAAGAACATGTTGAGAAACTCCTTGCCAGTGATATATACCCTCGATTCGTCAAGCATCAGGTCACAGCACAAGCAACAATGGCACTGGCAGATGATAGAGAGAGATTTCAAGGTCTGGGAGACTGCTTCTGCCTAACAGATCCAAGCATAGCGGATAATCCTATTATGTATGCCTCTGACGGATTCATTTCAGTTACTGGGTATACGAGGAAAGATATCATCCCTCGGAATTGCAGGTTCTTGCAGGGAGAACAGACGGACTCTGAATCTACGAAACGATTGCGTGCTGCTATTGACAGCTGCGAGGAGACGGTCGAACTTTTGCTCAATTACCGGAAGAACGGCGACCCCTTCTGGAACCTGCTTTACGTTTCGCCGCTGCTGAATGAGAGAGGAGAGGTATCGTTTTTCTTGGGTGGCCAAATCAATTGCAGTACGACCATACATTCATGCACTGATATCTTGCGCGTTCTGAGTGTCAATGATGACGAGCTGGATAAAATAGATGAGATGGCAAGGAGCAGACCGCCGAGTATTAGGAGTCAGCTTTCAAATCAAGTCCCAAAATCGAGGAGTTCCTTCTTCAAGAGCTGGAGGAAATACAATGCTTCCTCGTTACCGGTCTCAAGCAAAGTCAAGGTTAGAGAAGAAGCAGGCATGGAGCATGAACTCATCAATCGAGTTGGGAAACTGAGTTTCAGGACACAGGTTGAAGCTTTCTATACCGCTTACTCGAAGGTCTGCTCCTCTCCTCGCAATCCAATCACGTGTCAAGCAAAACGCTGACAAGCGGACAGTACTTAGTAATGACCTGGAACTCAAAAACCCAAGCCTTACTAATCAAGCACTACTCCCCCGGCGTGATAGATATGTTATGTCTCAATCTCCCCAACGGTTCCATCGCTCCCATCTACAACAAAGACATCTTCAAAGTCCTATCCGAACATACCTCCTCACCATCTTCCTCTTCCACCTCCAAAACCTTCCGTTACTCAGTCAAAGAAGCTTTAAAGGCGGGAAAAGCGGTAAGTGTTGAGACAGGACTATTGACGGGTTTTGAAGAAAGGAAGGGAATAGGCTGGCTTGGAGGGAAGGACGAGAAGTTGAGGCGGGTAGAGGAGAGGTATGTTACGCATTGGACGCCTTTGAAAGATGAGGATGGGAAAGTAAAGTGGGTCGTTTTGACCATTGCGCCGAAGGTTTAGAGTGTCGCTGCCTGGCTGGCGTTCTGGATTCTGGATTTTGGTCTGGGCTTGAAAGGAAGGTGGGATGGATGTCTGGGTCGGATGAAATACGTGTTTGGTTTTGATACCCGGTTTTGGATCTGGTGGTAACGTCTGACGATATATAAGGTGAATGGAACGAGAAATGAAATGAGGATTGTACGATTCACATGTTGGAGAGAGATATAAATACAACACCTCGCTCATCTATATTTCAAAAACAAGTCGAAATGACTCCTCTAGTTGCTGCTGCGAATGCGAGACGAGTCATTGGTCCATGCCACCCACTATCCAGCTATCCATAACATGCACAGGTCAAAGCTGCAGCGAGTAGCTCGCCGCACCTCCTCCCCATTTCCACCTTTCTACTTAACCCTCTCCTCTCCTCCTCTCCTCTCCTCTGCTCTGCTCCTCTCCTTCCAATCCAGCTCTTACCTCTTACCTTAAACTAAACTAGCATCACCCACCATCACCCACCGTCCCCTATCTCTCCGCTGCCCTTTCCCCTATACTACACTAATGCTCATCTCATTCATCTCATTCCTTTCCTTTCCTTACTCAACTCTATCTTCTTCCCTATATGAGTCCCTCTCTTTCACACCCCAACCGCCACCACACCCAAACCACCACACCCAAACCGCCAACCGCCAGCCACCTCCCACCTCCCACCTCCTAGCTCCTAGCTCCTAGCTAGAGTCTTAGACAATGATAAATCACAAACTACAAACTACAAATCACGAACTACAAACTTCAAACTTCAAACTACAAACCCCGAACTTCTACTGTGCGGTGTTGGGCTGTGCTGTGCTGGGCTGAGCTGTGCTGGGCTGGGCTGTGCTGTGTTGTGCTGTGCTGTGCTGTCTTCGAAGTTCTGAGCCCGGTGAAGCTAATCACCATCCTCGGCGGTCACGTCGTCGAACGGACAGGGCTCATTAGGGTTGTGCTGCTTCGCTAATGAGAGGTGGGTAGGTGGGTAGGTGGGTAGGGAGGGAGGGGGGTTGGGAAGGATGGGAGGTTGGGAAGGATGAGGTGTGATGTGATTTGAGGTAGAGGCGGAGGCAGAGGCGGGTTGAGGGAGGGTGAGGGTGAGGGTGAGGGATGAGCGAAGTGAATCTGTCCGGGTATCGGTAAGGTTAAGTCAGTCTCGCGTGTGAGGATGAGGGATGAGCGAAGTGAATTTGATACGGTATTAGGAAGGCAGTCTCGCGTGTAAAGATTTTTGGTTTTGATTTCTGGCTTCGTGTTATTTTGGGCTGGTGTGGAGGTATAAATAGGCTAGTCGGTGGTAGATGTTTTGGTATGGGGGCTGCCAGGAGGTGGTGGTGGAGGGTTTGTTCGTGCCATGTTCGTTAACTTCAGTGCTGCTACATCGTCCTGGGCCTGACCCGTGCTCAACCAGCCTCAGCCCTCGGTGCAAGTTAAGCCTTCTCTCTCTCTCAATTTTCCGTCCGTGTTGGCATAGTTAGTTGTTCTTGTCGATTTATGTTCTGTCGCCATTACTTTTCTCTTCTTCTTCTTCTCTCGTCGGATCCTGACCCGCACGCACCCCGTTTTGGATATCAAACGTCCTCATTCGTAGAGATTCCCTTTCCACCGGAAAAGCTAGGCAGAGCTTGGTGTCGCATCGACTGGCTTGAACTTCCCTTTCTATGAGAGAGGGTCGTCAGAGGACATCAAGATGGAGCATGAACTAAAGCGTATTAAAACCGGCGGAGAGAGGCTTAGCTTTGTGACACCCCTTGGATACGTGTTGGCTAGTGAAGGGAAGTTTGTTAATAGCAAGCCCGCTGTGAGAAACGCTAAAAAGAAGCGATCGATTTGATGATCTGCCTCTAGGATGGTTTAAACGCGAGGATGGTAGATATATTGAAGATTCTGGAGAGGAGGAGGTGACTGATTAGTAGGGCTGCTTAGGATATCGATGGTGCGAACAGGGTGTGCTCTGTCATCTCGGCTAGATAGATACAAAACCGTTTTCTTTTGTAGTTATTGTTTTTTCCCTCTTTCATTTTTTCATTTTTTTCTTCTTCATATTGCTTCTCTTCCATGTCACGTCCGCGCCTCTAGCGCCATGGACTACCTATAGTGATAGTATTTATAAAGTCGCTCTAGTAACGTGGGGGCACGTTACGTATACAAGGGAGTTGTTATGGCCTAAGACGAAAACACTAGATAGACCCCAGAGTAGATTTAGGCAGCGGCTTCGCAGCCATAAAACATGCATCCATCTCTCGCTTTGTTCCGTATACCCAACCTTTTCTGGTGACCTACGCAGGGGGGATTTTCCTGCCTCTCGTCAACACTCTGCTTTTCGCATTCCACATGGGGATCTTCTTGATCTCTGTCAAGCGCCGCTCGGTGCGGTCTTAGGGCGGGGACCGCGGGGTATTGTTGTTGGCGATGTTGTCGAGTGGAAGTCCGCTGTCATCCTCTCCCATTTTCTCCCCGGCACGTGTTCGAGTAGCGGGAAAAGCAAGTACCGTTTCAGCGAGGAATGGAAAATGAAGATGCCGTTACGGTTTTTCTTCACGCTACTGGTGGTGAGGTTATTCCCACGCCCAGAATTCGTGGCAGAAGGAGTCCTATAGCAGGAGCTGTATTTGACATGTGCTTGAGGGTTACTCGTATTTCGTTTGGCATGCTTTATTTATAGATATCTTGACTATGGACGTTGGTGTGAGTCAAGGTAACACTTGAAATATACGTTGAAGGTGAAGTCCCTTGGGCAAATCGATGAAGGTGAACAAGCGTGGGTGTGATGAAGGTCTTGAGTCGAGTCAGCAGGTTAGCAGGAAGGAGCTACGGAAGTGAGTAGCAAGCGATGGGATATAAAATCCTTCTTCCGATCCTCTCAGCTTCTTCTAGCATCAATTCAGCTGGCTAGAACTACTCAAGACGCCGCGTGTTTAGATTCATTTGTAGGAGTTTAGGCGGAATGTAAGATTAGTAATTGTGATGTTTACTAGCTGCACACTAGAGTAGACCTAAGTAGCGATTTGGTAGCCAGAATGAAACCATCCCTCTTCCGCTACCTTCTGACACCCTAACTTTACTGTAATCGATCTTATCATTTCTACCTGTTTTCTCAACGAACCACATGCCAATAAGAATCAGAAAGTCGGGATTCATTTTTAAATTGGATCTTTGTTGTCAAGATTCATTTGATTGTCGTTTCTATTTATTTTATCTAATTCTAAGATTGGAGTTATACTAACGGACTTGCTTGCTTAGCTTTTGTTAAAATTGAAGATATCATGGTATCAGCATGCTCGCGGCTGATTACGGGACTTGCTTTGTGGGTATCATGGGGTGAATCTGGTCTTCGAAGTTTCTTTGGTAAGGTTAGAGAGAATCCCATGAGAAGAATTATTCTATATATACTCGCTCGATCCTTTGCTCTTCGTTTCGGCATAATCCTCTTACAGGAAGTTACGTTTGTGCCTTCGTTTTCTAGCTTCCACTTCTTATATTTCTTACAATTCAATAAGAGTTCAGCATTGATAAAAGAGAAAAAAGGAAAAAAGCAAAGGAAGGCATATATAAAGCTATACATCATCTTCCTTCCACCCAAAAATACTTGGTCCTTACAAAAAGGATTGGCATGCTCGAAAGAATCGAAAAGTAGGATTCTTAAAGGATTACGGAGATAGTTTTGTCTTTTCTGATTTTGGGTTGTTGTTGTCTGACTTGCACTTCACTCTCTTTCTTGCCTATTAGCTGATTCAAGTAATCTGCAAAGAATAGTTACCGTAGAATAATACGAGAATATATTTTATTACTTGGAAACAAAAATTGACATCTTGTAATTAAGAGGATAGATGGATTTGTTAATTAACTCCCAAACTATAATCTTTTTTGTTACGGTGCAGTTGTAATCTACACCACTGTGTGGTAGGTGTTGTGTCACGTGCTACCGGCTATGCCATAGTCCAGCACCAGCTCGAACCAATTGAATCTCCTCACCACAGCTAAAATACTCATAGATCTAAGGATTCTCAACATACCCCTATGCTCGGGATCCTTGGCTTCTTAATGAATGTAATGTAACGAATATTATCATGTGATGTAGGACCTGAATTGTGAGGCAACTCGGATGAATATTCGTCCTGCTACCGTAACAAAACAGTCTTTCATTCTACCGTCTTATTGACTTACGACTGACTCTGGCGACATGCCCATTATTTACTGCTCCAACTGTTTCTCGCCTTATCTTCTTCTCCGACATTGCTGTTGCAGCGAACCAATCGTGCCGACCCGGATCCGACCAGCGAACCGTTCGGGTCGTGAAGCCGATAGCCATGGAGGCCAACAGCAGCAGCAGCAGCAGAAGACCCGCTGTAAGTTCTAAATGCATTCACTTGGAGCGTCCACCTTCATAGGAGATCCATCGGCTGATCTTGACGCTCACGTTCAGTGTGACAATTGCAAGGATAGGAAGGTGAGATAGATCCCTGAAGCCTAGTCTGCTATCCCGTACAAATCTGTTAAGAACATGCCGTCAATAGACCAAATGCGACCGGGGTTCTCCATGCTCTAGCTGCATTGCAGCTGAGCTTGATTGCCAAATCACTCGTCGAGCTCCAGAGAAACGACAGCGAGTTCTCATATCCGCCCGCTACGATACAGCCATGGAAAGCGTGGATCGCTCACTCCAAGATATATCGCATGCGCTACAAAAGCTCCTGCAAAACAGCGAACAGCCTCAAGAATCATCCAATGGCTCTCTTGCCGCTGCCATGGGTAGTCATCTATCGAACCCACCAGGAATTTCTGAAGGGTACAGGGGCGATTCTTCCTTCAAAGCGCACGTTCACCGAGTGACAGATGCATTGAGAGATGCCGCTACGAACCTGGAGTTCAGCATGACTGACGCTGACCCAAACTTCTCAGCGGCCATGAGTGCTACACAGATGATTCAGGAGGCAGCCGATAGCGAAGAGACGACTCCCAGTGTTGGTGATACCCATTCATCTTCACCTCAGGTCCAGTTCCCAGAGCTACAAGGCAGATCGCTCCCACTGCTGGAACCTGTGCTGAAGCTACTCCGGCTGACACATACCGAAAAGCAGCGGTTCTTCATGGACGTCCCTATCATTGACGAGCTTGAATTCGGTGAATTATGTCAGAAGGTCTATTTCGCAATCAACGACTACTCACTGTCGACATGGGCAATTGTTAACACTGGCCTATTCTATCTATTTTTGGGTCTGAACGAGCATAATTTCTCCCAAGTTGGCGTCACTGCCTCCGACATCCAGACAAACTCGCGGTTGTTATCGGCAAACCTAGATGCTGCTATACAATCATTACGGCTCTGCCAGGACCCATCCGTCGAAGGGTGTCAGGCTCTGATACTTTTGGTAAGTGACGATATCTCTTTGCTCAAAGTCATGCTAATCTGAGAGGCAATATTTTGCATGAAATCTGGGCGGAGTGCAGTAGCTTGGTCGTTGATTGCGTCAGCTTCCAGGATGTGCATCGATCTTGGGTGGCATCGCCTTCCTCGGGACCCAGAAAGATCAGAGACCTCAAAGATCTCGAAAGAAGAAATGATATTCTGGCACGTTTATATTATGGACAAGGGCATGGCGTTTACATTTGGGAGAACACCCTCAATCCATCAATACGATGTTGCGACTGAGCGGCCGTCATTCCCTCGAGACCTACCAGGAGCGCCAGGATAGTAAGCAGTGCCAGCCCCACTAAGTAATAAATGCTGACTAGCCCCAGTATATACACTGGATTTGTTGAGTTCGCCGTCATTGTTGGCGATATGCACATCCAGCTATTCTCCGCAGCTGCTCAACGAGGATCACAACAAACCCGCATTGAGAGTGCCAAAGCCTTCGCTGCTAGGCTCATCAAAGTCAACAGCGACCTCAAACAGGTTCGGAGAGCAGTCTCATATATAAGTATGACAAGTTCTAATACTTACAGTCTCTCGTAGACGATCCAC
The DNA here is from genome assembly GCA_003988865.1 of Phialocephala sp. D728. Classification (NCBI taxonomy): domain Eukaryota; kingdom Fungi; phylum Ascomycota; class Leotiomycetes; order Helotiales; family Mollisiaceae; genus Phialocephala; species Phialocephala sp. D728. Next base: position 74,701 of record QYAJ01000200.1, on the reverse strand, counting down.
CTCTCGACGTCATGTTCCAGGCTACAAGTGTACTTCTCGATATCACTATGCACTGCCTCACGACGATTGTCTACCGGATTGTTCCATGCGATGAACCTAATTCACACCCTCTCCAATGTAACGCTGGCTGCATTGAAGCTGCACGGCAATCCCTCTCCTCGATTGTGCAAGCAAGCAAGATTTTTGGACAGCGTAACCCACTGGGCTGGAGCATGTTCCTAAACTTGTAGGTGCTCCTCCACAAGCGTCTCTCTAGGTCTGCTAACTTTGATTGGTCTGTTTTCTCTGGTCCCGTTTGCGTGCTTCGTTGTGCTCGCGGGGAATACTATAGCATCATCATCAACTGAGGACTTAGCACTCCTCTCCGCTGCCGTCTCAGCTATTGAACCTATAGCGGCCAGTTCCCCGTCAGGAAGAAAGCTCTACGACATCTGCAGATCCTTTTATCAATCAGCGAGCTTCTCCGTCACCCGGCAGACAGCGGTCTCGAGAGCTCCGCCCCGTCCTCTTGCAAATGCGACCCAAGTTTTCGATCATCCAGCCCAAGGGGGCTTCTCGGCACAATTAGACAGTACAGAAACTCCACCGTATGAGCACATAATGGCTCCGCAGGATTGGGATACAATAATGAATGAGTTCGAGCTAGGAATTGGGGCCGGTGAGATGGCCTCGTTCGTTGAGCCGTACATGCCATTTGACGGCCGGCTGTCCTAATTGGTATCGAAGCAACTGGACCGACCTAAGCAGACAATAAATGCCAGACTAGTCTCTGGCTTACAGTATTGATAGATGGATAGATGGTTTCAGCAACGCCTCAAGCCGACTACAGCGATAGCCCAAAGTTCTCTCACAATCAACACACACATACCGACACATATACAAAGGCCGCGGTCAAAAGTCCAGAGCATATAGGGCTCTCCACCGTAATTACAAGCTGTGCCCCCTAAATACGCTGTCAGAGTGACCACAGCGCCATGGCGCTGGCTTCCAGGGCCTGTCTCGGCTCTTTAGAAGACGTTAAAGTGTTGCTATTTATTGGTATTCAGGGGGGCGATTCGCTTACCAGAGCCAAGAAACCGTAGTTCCGGTTGCGAAGCCCCAGACTAGGAGCCTCAAAGCAACATCATTATTTATTATTAACATAATAGATAATTCCTTAAAATTTTACACACCTCATTCCTATCATTTCTAAGCATTATATCTCCGTCTCCTTTAGGCAAATATTGGTTTCTCCAACGAACAACACCACGAAGAAAACGAAGTGGGTACCTGGGGCTGAGTCCGGGACCCGAGGCCCCCGGAGAGCGCCAAGACGCCGCGCGGCTCCACCTCTAATCGGATTTCAATCAGGGTATCGAAATACCCATAATTTCATTCTCTTCGGAAGTAAGGAGCTACCAGGCAGCGATTTTTAAGGTTTCACAGCAGCCAGTCAGGTGGTCCCGGGTCCCGAGGGTTTTGAGCGTGGCTGACGGGACCCCTTTTCAATCCCGCGTATTGATCTGCGCATGGTCTCGCCATTAAATAGCCATGACTTCACCAACTTCTGAATGCCCCTTCCATTTCAGCGTTCGAGATCATATAAATTATACTTTTCCCGCTCGCCAGTCTTGTCGTTTATTCTTTTTCAGCGCAGTACGGAGTAGCATTTGAACATGGCGCCGCTCATAACCAACATGTCCCGGGAAGATGCCCAGTGGTCTAAGTTCAAAAGCTCCTACATGTGGGGGAACAAGATGTATTACCTTCGCCGCACCAAGTTCGTGGTGTACCAAATTGCGTCGACTATCAGTAATATCGTTACCGGCATTGGGATCTCCACGCTGAAAGGTACGTATTCTTATTCTTATGGCAGATTGATCAAGATTGTTTAACTGTTCGATAGACTACAACGGACTCAAAAACATGGTGGGGTTTCCAGAAGCTCATATTCGTACCACCGATATTGTCGGCTGCCTCGCGTTCAACACCTTCTCGTGCGTCTTCCTGGCACTCTTCTTTGGCGCTGCCCTACTGTTCGACTTGTTCTGGCCGGAACGGGAGGAAGCACATAGTATACAGTGGACATGGAAGCTGAGCGCCGCTGCGACGACTGTCTTCCAATTGGCCGCATCTCTTGCGGTTACGATTATCGTGGCGACGCACGGCATCCATATCACCGGAGTGTCAGCGGAACAAGAGAATACTATCCGCGGGAATTGGACTGGGCCTCCTTTGGAGTACAAGAATGGCGGCAAGGCATTGGCTGTGGTGTTGTTTTGCTGGATTGAATGGGTGTTTACCTTTTGGAGGTGAGTTTCCCTGTCGCAATTTTATGCTGACAATCTTTGGTTGTTCACTGGGCAATATTAAGAGATTAAATAGAGCTAACAGTAGTTCTAGCACCATCGTTATGTGGCGGTGCTACGCGCATAATAACAAGCATGGCCCCTTTGTCGATCATATGAGGAAAGGCCATGGAGAAGAGACTCTCTCAATGGACACCGGCCTAGGCCTGCCTCACGATTAGGAGATATCTTGCGATATATCATGGCCAGCAAGAAACGGACCTTCCTTGTTGTCAAACGAAGGGTGCAGAGCGTGGAGACACTAGCGTCTGTGGAGTTGGAGCATTTGGAGCATTTGCAGGCACAAGGTTTATTCGCCTTCACTTGAAGCATTACGCTTCGGACACACATTTGGGGATCGGTTTTGTTATATAGTGTGCTAGGTGCTCATATTTTATGAACTCGATGAAGCTATACTAGTTTTGTTGGTGCAAAATGCGCCTTTCACCTCTCGAGCTTAGATAAACAACCTCTTGATTTTGGGACCTTGCTGCCACCAAAGTGTTGGTGTCCTTAATGCCCTATGTTGTGAAACCAGCACCTGCTTGAGAATGATCTCCTTGGCCCTCATTAATACCTGATACTCACCTCGGCCTAGTTTGGAAACACGAGGGTTGAAGAACTGATTAAATGGAGCTTTCAAAAATAGAAGGGTTTGGAGGAACATTATCGAGGTGGTCATATATGCTAGCTTTCCCTTGCAACTACTTATTTATAGATATAATGAAATTCTAGTAATAGCGAATAGTCAAGAGCACCAAAATCCTTATTATTGGAAAAGTGCTTAGAACTTTGAAGATGGAAATTATAGCTAAAGTAAGATGGCCGAAACGAAAATTGACCTTTTAAGAAGATGAGTTTGGGTGGAGGTTATCAAATTGAAGATTTTCATCGTTGCTAAGATTCAACCATATCCACGTGAACTCTTCTAATTCTGTTTTTATTTATGTCTAGCTATAAACCATAATTTGCAGTGGATTTGAAATATGTTTGTCTTGTTATTGGCAATCACTAACGACTATCTATGGAGATGCAGGGAAAAGAACATGGGTATGGGACAGTGTGGATCGAGGCTGGACGCCTCACCAACGCGCCTGACAACGCGCATGCCGAGCTTGTGTGGGGATGATTGATTGGCTTTGATATACCCTGTATTCGTGGCGGTGCAACTGCAGGCAACCTCACGCCAGCGAACAGCTGAAAACCCCACGCCTCCTCTGTATCGCACACGATGACGACCATTCAATCCTCGCAGCATCTTTATGGAAGATTTCGAGACTCAGATTCGAGAAGCAATACGTGCCGCCGACGTCGAATCTCACACAGCTCAGTAGAAGCAGTCGGTGTTGTGCTGAGGTCCTGAAATTCGGCAAGGCTGCGGAGCCTCGCCAGCTACCTTGCAATAATGGATCCTATGTCCATCATCTCACTGACTGGAAACATCATCCAATTCATCGAGTTCGCCGCCCAACTTGTGTCCAAAGGACGCAAGATCAGTGAGTCAAAGGAAGGCGCCCTGATCGACCATGTCGACCTCTCAGCAACTGCGACCCATCTCGTCGACTTGAGTGAGCATGTTACTGGCTCACTTCGGGCCTTGAATTCATCTCGAAGCCCTTCACCAACTGATCAGAAGCTACGAGCTGTCTGCCAAGGATGTTCTGCTGTAGCGTCAGAGCTGATAGATGTATTGGAGAGGTTGCGCTTGCATGGCCGAAGAAGCAAATGGAGAAGCACCCGTCAGGCATTCAAGAGCATATGTGGTCAGCAAAAAGTAAACAATCTCAAAATCAGACTTGAGAGCTTTCGAGGGGTTCTTGACACTACACTTCTGGTAGCCCTGAGGTTCGTGTTGAGGTGTTCTGATTTTCAAATCTAGCTGGAGCTAACATGAGTTAGGGAACAGATGGATCAGAATTTCGGAAGCTCCAACTCATCGATGTCCGATTTACGGCCTCGAAATACTTTCTTAAGACGCCGGCAAGTTGATGAGCTTGTGGATATGGCAAAAAAAATGAAGCTAAACCCAAAGGGAGAAGCAGCAGCCCAAGATCTTCAGACCTTCTCCACAAGGCTAACTAGCTGGAGTGAGGAAGTGACAGGGCGCAAGTTATCTGAGCGCATTGTTACTGCTCTCCTATTCGAAGACAAAGAAGAAAGAGAGTTCCGAATCTGCAAAGCTCATCAACAGACCTTTCGCTGGGTATTTGAACGAGGTCACGGGGAATCGTCCCGGTCCTGGTCAGATATTGGGGCTTGGCTAGAAGCCGACCAAGATATCTATTGGATTACTGGAAAACCTGGATCTGGAAAGTCGGCATTCGTCAAGTTCTTAAGCAGAGAGCCGAGAACTTTACATCATCTCCAAAAATGGGCTGGAAACATGCCACTTGTTATCGCGAGATTCTACTTCTGGAACTCAGGTAGTGTTGCCCAAATGTCTCAGATGGGCCTTTTGCGTTCTTTGTTGCATGATATTCTGCAAGTGATGCCTCACTTGGTACCAGCAGCACTTCCGCAGAGGTGGCGTATCTCCAAATTGCTTGGCCAGGATACCCGATCATGGACCCTTTCTGAGCTTATGAAGGCATTCAAAGCAGTGCTGAAGTGCTGCGAGAGTTCATTCAAGCTATGCATGTTTGTGGATGGCCTGGATGAGTTCAGTGGTAGTTGAACACAACTTTTTTTTTCTTCGTCCCAAGGTCGGTTAGTAAGCTCGCCGCTTCTACTCAGGCGCTAATCACCCTCGGCTCACCCTCGGCTCACCCTCGGCTCAGTCAACTCGCCTGAGTAACATAAGCAACCTGAGCAACTCACCCGAGCAACCTGAGCACCCTGAGCAGCTCACCTGAGCAAGCATGATCACCATGAGCAAGATTTACCACATCGTCACGTGCTTTAAATTCTCGCTTTATAGCCAATTACACTTGATTTGACCTCTGTTTTCTCATATCATTTTTGTCAAGTTTTAACGACGATGCTCAAGGAGCCCAAACAAGTTCCCAAGGAACCCAAAGTGGACACCTCCAAAATATACCCAGTGCTTTGTCCTACGGTGTAAGTTGGTCCAATATGGATACTCCTGAGGAGAGTACTGCTCTTCCCTCTATAAATTCCTTCCTGCTCCTTACTTGTCTTAATTTAAATACCTCCCTTCTTCAATCTCATTATTCGATCGACCTCCCAAATCTCTCTGCACAATTTGTTTTATAAGGATCTAAAAGGATCCAGTGACGTGACCCCCTAAGGTCCGCCTAATCCTAGTGTGCCGACCAATCACGTCCCGGATTCTCCTACGAGCACGGGTCTACTGGGAGTCCCATGTTCCTGAGCCTAAGGTCCCAGGCCAGCACGTCTCCTAGGAGCCGTGCTAAAGTTACCTGTGTTCGTGACATATAGATGTTGAGAATGGGGAAATCGAGTGCTCGTGTAAGCAGGTCTCGAGATTTAATCTTCTGGAATTATACCATTTCCTCAGCACGCAAGATTCATGTACGGAGGTGCAATCTAAAACGCAAAGACACTTCCATAGCTAGGCTGAGAGCCTTACGTTCTCTGTTACATTGACTCCACGCTCAGTCAGGCATTTATAGTATCCCGTGGAACCCCGAACCTATTCCTCTTATTGTGGAAACGGTCGGCCTGCCCAGAGTCTCTCTCCGCGCTGATGGGCAGCACACTCTTCGTTTCAAATTAAGATCATGGCGAAGAAGCAGCGGAACAGCAAAGGTTTCTGTTGTATTTGATTTTCTTTAAAGCAAAGATAATAGCTAGTATAAATTCGTATGGACATCGTATAAACAAAATTTCGTAATCGATATCGTTGTTGCTTTGATACTATCATTGCCTCAAATCCGGCGACAGCTCGTACCTCGCTGGCACCGCTGTCGGCTCACCATTCACTCCATGCAGATATTGTGGTGGCTGGTCCACTTTTACCGGCTGGTAATAACTGTTGTGTATAGGAGGTTGCGCTGGCACCGGTTGATCCATGTTTTTCATCTTCCTTCTCCTTCCGACAAGCCACCCTGAAAGAAGGCCAAGAAGCGCTGCGCCTATGGCCCCAATCGCTATGCCAGCTGTTTTTCCAGTGCTCAAGCCAAACGAACTCGTGGCGCCGGGAAGCATTGTATTTGTCGTCGTTGGTGTGATTGTTGCAGGAGAACTGGATGTCGAGGTCTGGGAGCTGGTGGCGGAGCTGGTGGCAGAGCTGGTGGGGCTGGATGTGGTGGTCGTGGTTGAACTAGCGGTGATATTGAAAGGATGGCTGTTTATGAGACCGATCGTTTCACCTTCCAGGAAAAGACTGAAGGAGAACATCGGAGATACTGTGAGATTTTTGGCTGTATTCACCGTCCAGGGGACAGATAGAGTATCTGGTGCTGAGTTTTCTGTGAAAGAGTCGTCAGTATCGGTCGAGCAAAGATCTACTCTATGAAATAGATTCAAGTGAAGATGTGGGCGTACGAATGACATATTCATCATTACCAAAGAACTGGCCCATCTCATTCAGTTGCCACAAGGTGAGCGAAATGCGTAAATTGTTTGGGTTTGAAACATTTGCCCATTGAATATCTTTATATTGTCCTTCGACCATAACAATATTCGAAAGCGCTGGAGGATAGATGAAAGCGACCTGTGAAAGGGCAGGAAGAGCACAGAGTGCGAAAAATGAAAGGAAGAACCGAGGATACATTTTTGCAGGAGAATACTCCGTAAAAGAAGTTATTTATGGCTGTCAATAAGTGAAGATGTAAACCGTACGACAGATTAACGAGTGCAGCTAATAGAGATAAGAGGAGAGGAAGACTGGGAATGATGGTTAAAAGTTGAGCATATGACGGAGGGCCAAGATGTATAGCCAAGTATGGGGGTCGTTCGAGACCCGGAGAACAAGAAGCCGATCCTGCTTGGTGCAGGAATGTGTCCCGAGCGAACGTCAATATTGCCGCCAAAAGGTAAGACAGGCTTGTCGAGAACCTTTGATACTGGCTGGTGACACTCTCATTCTACTCAATGTTACACGGGGCTTGTCATGCTCGCCCAGCTTTGGTTTTTGGTTTCTAGTGTGGCTTGGAGTCGAGGTCAAGGTCGAGCAACTGCTGGCTGCACGGCCAGAATGGCTTGACCTAGCGCATTTTCCTGTAGGTGAAGCGCTAATCATTTATTGATTTCCTGGCACCTTGCAAACCCTTTCTAAAATGGCAACAACAGATATCTTCCTTTCATGCTACATTAGAATTCCCTCTAGTGAGAAGACCTCTACTCTTTGTAGTTTATGGCCTTCTACACGTATGAATTTGAGCAGGGTCAAATTAAGCATTCAAGGTTGCAGCGGCGTGCGAGAAGTCCTTACCCGGTAATGTGTTAGCTTCGTGATACCCGACACACAGCTCACACCCCTTGTCCGCAAGCCGCTTCATCAATCCGATTAGCTCTCTCACACAAAATCCTTGCCGCTGAAACGTAAACAGGCAAGATCGACTAGTGAAGAAAAAGAGTTCAATCCTAGTGGAGGCTGAATCGCTCTCCTCTGCGGGCTGCCGCTAGGCCAGGCTGCACCTCTCCTCTCTGGCACTTTCGCCAGGCAATGTTTTTGTCTTCGTTTTGGAATATACTTCAGACCTCAGCAAATGCAATATTCTCTCTTTATACCTTTCTATATCGTGATGTCTTCACTTGCTAGAGACTGAACATTGTAATGATGTTTTTCTCAAATCGGCGCAGGGCGTTGCAGTTATCCAGTACCTTGGTCTTCACTGCTTTGGTCCTCCTCTTCTTCCAACCTTCGTATTTCAGGCCCACCACAAATCAACAGACATTCTCCATTTCAGTCCCACTCACTCAAACAACGACATCCGCACCCAAGACACCATCCTCTGGAACAGCGATCCCAGAGAAGATATGGTACAAGCTCGGCCCTCGCGGCGTGTCTGAGCAATCACGACATTGGATTGACTCCTGTCTCAACAATAACCCTACCTACACAGCCGAATTCATGACCGACGCTTCTGGTGATGCGTACATAAAAGAGAACTTTGGCCACCGCCAGGATATTGTGGACGCCTTCCTCGCGCTCCAGGTCCCTATTCTCAAAGCAGATTTCCTCCGCTACTCGCTCCTCTTCAATGAAGGCGGGATCTACAACGACCTCGATGTCTCGTGTGAGGACATTCCGATGCGCAATTGGATACCAAAAGAGTTTAAGAAAGACTGCAATCTTGTCGTGGGGTGGGAGTTTGATGTTGGCTGGGGCGATAACTTCGTGCGGGAGTTTGTAACGTGGACGATCATGGCCAAGCCAAGATCACCGCATTTATTGATGGTGCTGGACGATATCTTAGAGGGCTTGTATGAGAAGACGAAAGAACACAATGTTTCGATTGCAGACCTGACGTGGTCTAAAATTGGGGACGTGGTGGATTTGACCGGTCCAAGAAGAATGACGAAGAGTATTCTGAAGAGCTTGAAGGCGACTCTTGGGGACGAGTTTAACGAGGGAAGTATTACTGCTATCTCTGAGGCCAAGCTAGTTGGTGATGTTTTGATTTTACCTGGTTATTCGTTTGCGCTGTCATCGAATCATTATAAACCTGAAGATACGCAAGGACCAGCGTTGGTTACACATCATTATGCTGGGAGCTGGAAGAACGATCATGGTGGGGAGATAGCGGATCTTGTCCCTTAGCAAATCGTTGTTGGGAACTGCGGGGAGTGTATTATGAGTGGTGCTCTACTAGCATGGAAAATATTATTGTCAGGGTACTGTATTCACCTTGTTGATGGGCCAACCAATCGTGGTCCAACCTCTTACTATACTTAGTTTCCTGAGCTCTCTGGCTCTTCTTTCTTCCTTTTGATCAATCAAATTCATGGGTCTTAGATCTTGCTCAAGCTCTCCCTCGAGCGTCATCAGGACGTCGAGGCGTTGATGACATCGCACTGCGTGTGCGGGACAGTGGGCCTCCAAATGTCGAAGACAAACGTGTGTGTGACTGCAGTAAAATACACAGTTGCATGCACTTTCAAGTACGGGACTTGTAGCTACCAATCGTCTCTTCCGCAGGATCAGTCACGAGAGACAACTCTGTCTGTTCTCCTAGATCACTCGATTTGGAGTGTGTCTATACATAGTTCCTTCGAACAGGGAACAGGCAAAGATGGCGGGAAGAAAGTATTGGCGCTGACACGCATCATGGCTGAAATTTGCCCATGCTAACTGCCTAATCCAAATAATGTGTTAAGGAGGCGGTCCACTCAATAACACGGAGGAACGCCTCCAACATGGTAGATAATGAAGTTGTGTCGCCTTATAAAGCCTACCCGTAGAAAAGCGTCCGCAGATCGCCCCCTTGATCAAGGTTTGTCTTCAATCAAAAGCCTCATCGAACACAGTACGACGAAAGGAGGAGTCCAAGAATAATGTGCAGCGGACCCTGGAGCAGTCTGGGCTTAGTTTTCTCTGTCTATTCTCGTCCTGATTGCACCGTGGATGCATTTACTCTAGTATCTGATGCTGAAGCAGAAAATCGCCCGCGTGATCTACAGTAGAACGACATGCCGCAACTGCATGTCCCGTCCTCCGATAATCAAGTCCATCAATGCGGCTCGTCCTTGGAGGCATGTGGCAGCTCAAAGATGATGTGTTTACACCTAGCTGCGATTGGCGGTAAATTTCTTTTTCGACCTCAACCTCGTCTTTTGCCGCTGTGTCATCTTGATAAGGGTCGAGGCGTAGCAGACAAATACGGGTTGGTTGACCCCGCACGCAATACCGGTCCTGTTGATGAGGGGGAGAGGCAGCAGCAGGAGGTGGAGCAGGAGGTGGAGCAGGAGATTGATGAGGATGATGGGAAGCAGCAAGAGGCGAATGATGTGGCAGCGGTGGTAACGGCTGACAGGGTTGGCGATACCCATCTATCTAGCAAAGAGGATAGAAGCCTAAGACCGGCCGAGCGACAACGATTCCTTCCCAATCGTGATCCATCACCAGCGATAAGTTATGATGAGGCTATATGCAACAGCTATAGCGACGACGAGCTCAACAACACCGAATCAGGTGAGGATGACGAGGAACACGTCCTGTGAAGCGGAAACGGCCGTTCTCATCTCAAGACGGCCTAATGTACAAAAAGACCAAGCACCGTCTTCAGCAGAGGTCTACTGGCCAACATAGACCACGCTCCGGGCCCCACAAGCGCTCTCGCAAGTCGCACTCCCCACTTGATCAGGCTTCGAGAGTTACCGCAGTCCCTAGTCCCCAGGCTCGACCTTCTGCACCACACGCCATGGATACAGACATGCCGCCCGACTGCGGCAACCTTGACCGATCATCCAGAGCCGTCCTGCCGACGCTGACTGAGGTTACGTTCCGCCCGCACTCCCCACATTGCTGCTCCTTCACAACAGTGATCCGGGACAGTTGTAACGGGCGAGGAGTCTCTTTGAGCCAGCTTTCTCGCCTCATCGCAAGCATCGGCCATGTGGGGAAGATTGACGACTTCACAATCAAGCCGTTCCTGCAACATTCGTTCCTCTTGACTGGCTTCAGCCAGCATACATTGTCCCAGCCCTTGTTTGGCACAGCGACTATAACGGTAGTCACGTGCCCTAGCACYCCACTTCATGTAAATAGCTTCGCTCTCGCGAGCTCTTCCTTCCTTAGACGCACCAAATATAGAAACCCATTATAGTCAAGGACTAGAGACTTCAGACGTCTCTATTTCTTGCGGTAAGGACCTCTACAGCGACCGTGGTGACTGCCGCCGTCTCCAAGCACCCCGTTCCCACAATTCCAACCACTAGCCCACTTTTCGCTCCTCCAATGGCTATATTTCCTCAATATTGTGAGTTTTTTATTACAAATCACGGGAGATGGTTTTTTTCGTTCGATTGGGTGGTTGCAAAGGCCAAAACGTGCGGCATGCTCGCTGGCCACTTGCTGCGCCAACCAAAGCTACTGGTTCCACCCACTCCACGTCATTCATTGTCGGATCACCTCCTACACGTGGCAGACCCGTATCTCCCGCAGGATACGTGTTATGCTTGTGTAGTGTGGTAATCGTTGTATATTATCGTTGTATATCAATCGTTTTGCGAGGAGGTTGAGGCTTAAGGCCTACCTCTCGCGTGCTGACTAAGGTATATCATGTGACCTAATGTCACATGACCTATATTCACCAACATTCATTTTCACAATCTTCTTCATGGCTACTGCCTCCGAACTAGAAAACGTCAGACGCAATCCGATCAAAGAGGGATTAAATGCTTTTCAAGATCTCTTTGATTCAACATCGTCAATCTCAGGTGTGGCGGTCGACAGCGCCACAAGGGGGCCAGGCGGAGCTCTGGCTCAGCTGATTTGCTAATGCTCACTTGGAAACAAACCGTATTCGTCCACGTAATCGATGATCACATGCTGCAAACTTCTAGCGCGGTGATAAAATTGGCCGACTTTTCGTGCGGGTCCTCCACCTTTTTAGATCCGCAAGAACGCTGTCTTCCAACACTTAAGATCGAGGCTTTCACTTATTCGACAGATTACGATTTGGGTCAGGAATTTGCGAAGTGCAATTGCTCAATGTGTGCAAGGCGACGCAGCCCCGCAATTTCTTGGCTTTCATTTCATCAAGCAGCAATCTCGTAGCTGCATAAATCTCAAGACGATCAACTGGCGAACTAGTCATCCTAATCATCCACTACAGTTATCCAACTAGCCGCTGAGATAGAACTGATACAAGCCCCTTCTCGAAGTAATGTCACATGTGCATGAATAGCACAGGAATCAAACTCGCCGTCAGAGCACCTTGGCCCTGTGCCTTCTACAAGCAGAACAAAAACTAGGAGAAAGAGAAAAGTAACACGCGGGGAAAATTAGTATTAAAAGACTCAAAGCAAATAGGAATAAACTAAATACTACTGAAATTCGTATTATATAAAATCGCCCCTGTGGATATTAAGGAGACGTTATGGAATAATAAGGCTAGACTACTTATTACGTGTATATAAGCGAATATGGATCTAAAAATAGTTCCGGAGGAATCTCGGTCGTAAGGGAGCCAAAATGGGATCTGTACTTGGAGACAAGACGAGGAAAGTGTAACCGAGTATCAAGGGAGCCAGAATAAGCCCCCTTTGGGAGCTAAAATGGCCGCTCATGACTCTGCCGTGTGCTCAGGTTGCTCAGGCCGAGCTCTGGCTGAGCTCAGGAATGCTCACCCTCGGCTCAGGTTAAAGCGGTAGCTGCTCACGCCCCAACACTAAAACAGAACCAGCGAAAAAAAAGTTGAGTCTGACTTATGTGGTAGTCACGAAAGACTGGTGGAACTATTCAAAGAGGTCGTCTCCTACCCTAATGTAAAAGCCTGTTTGTCGAGTCGACCATGGGTTGTTTTTGAGGACGCCTTTACCCAGAAAGCAAATCTTCAATTACATGATCTTACCTATCCAGATGTTCAACGATTCACACAAGCGTCGTTCTATTCGAACCGACACTTTTTACATATTCAAAGCCGAGACCCCGAGCGCAGTTCCGCCCTAATTGAGGCTGTCGCAACGCGTGCAGCCGGAGTGTTTCTCTGGGTCGACCTGGCAGTTCGATCACTGCTATCTGGATTATCGAACCGCGACCGGATGTCTGACTTACAGCGAAGACTCAATGACATCCCTCCCGACCTTGAGACATTCTACGAAAAGATGTTCGAGAGTATTGAAGACTTCTATTTTGAGCATGCGTGCCAGCTGCTCCAGATTGTCGGCGAGGCGAAGGGCAGACTGACGGTTCTTGAACTCTCTTTTGCCGACGAGGAGGATTTCGAGGCTCTGCTGAGTAGACCAACAGCGCCACTCAATCCGGAAGACAAAGAAGACCGATACGAAGCGACCAAAAGACGTCTCAACAGTCGTTGCAAAGGCTTTCTTGAAATCCCCACTTGGCTTGCACCCGACGATCTTGTGCAAACACAAGAGCAACAACACGGTCCAGTCATGGCAGAACACTTGGTGCATGTACAGCAACCAATTGGGTCAAGCCTAGCGAGCGTCCAAAGCATCAACAGTGATGCCATGAGCAATCAAGTGGTTGGTTTATCACCAACCAATCCAGCCGATGTGAAAGTGTTATACCTACACAGAACGGCACGAGACTTTCTTCAAAGTCCAAAAATGAAGCAGCAGATCCAAATGGGGGTTCAAAAATCATTCTGTCCTTTTTTCCCACTCTTTCACTCCTCGATTTTGTCTTTGAAAACATTCGAGGGACCAGTCAATCAGATAAATCAGCCCAAGCTTTGGCAGCATATCGAAAACAGTTTGGAATATGCGGCGAAATGCGAGACTTGGTCAGGAGCCCCTCAAACGCGTCTTCTCCAGAAAGTAGACGAGGTTGTAACATTTGTCTCGATGAGCGAGGCGCCTACTTCTCCACCGAGCGCGTTGCATCATTAGGAATAGATGGCAATCTCCATTGGACCGCTACCAGGCGTGATGGAGATGGCTCAGGAGAGTTCATCGATCTTGCAGCCAAGTACAATATGCCTCTTTACATTCTGCAGACCATCAAATCAGGGTTGAAAGAGACAGGTGAGGGGGACCCAGATATTCATCGTTGTCTCTTCCATGTTGTGAGAGACTATAAGACCAACGCTGGTGCATGTGAATGGGTTGGTTGCCGTGTCCCGCGGTTGTCGTTCATCAACTTTCTCTTGAAGAGAGGGGCTGATCCCAACAAATACTTCAACTCAGTCAACGCATTTGAAATCGTCCTTTCGGAAGCAGTGGAGGTGTCACATGACGCGACTATAACAGAGAAGAAACGATGCTTAGAATATTGGGTGTTGGTAATCGAGGAGTTTCTCAAGTGTAATGGCAATCCCAAAGCCAATAGGAATTCCACAGTAGGGTCACTAATCAGGGAAGCATTCGGCAAGCTGCTACCGGAACATGCCCGACATCTGGAACGAATGACAAAGCGAAGTGGGAATCGATGGTTCGCTGCTCGAAAGTATGTCGTGCCTCCGCTTGTAGGCCGCTCATCTTCTATGGAGATTGACCAAATACCACTCCCAGTATTTAACAGAATACAGCGTGCCCAAGTATCTAACCTTTACCTTGTCGCATGTGTGGATGCCGCGTCGCAGCAACCACCCCACACGGTCTTTTACTCTAACTCACCAGAGCGTTATCATCATTGGGAAGAACCACTAGCTCCGTATCCCCAGTTCAGACACCCTGAGGAGCTTCGGGCATCCAATCCAGCAATGCGAGCAAGAATCCCATTAAATGACGTAATGTCTCAACGGGAGACCAATTCGCGTTACCAACCTCCATCGGTCCGTTACGAAATCCAAACTCCTCCTCCGCCAGAGCAGACTATCGAGGAACGTCTTATAATGGCACAAGAACCGGCAAGTTCTCTTGTAGAACTTCAAGAAACACGGAGTGAACGTAGGATGATTGCGGTTAACCAAGCTCAGCGCCAGAGATCTTCGGCAGAGAGTAGTATTCGGAGCCTATCGCGCCCGCCCGAGGGACGAAACCAAGGCTTCACCCGTACACTCCACCGAAGGCTGCAGCGACGACCAGGAGTTACGAGTTTAAGGGATGAGCAAGAAAACGGTTCAGAGGAAGAAGGATAAGTGGCCTGCTAGTGCGAGAAAGAAGTGACGCTAAAATCCCACTGTCAATATGTCTCAAGGGATGGACAAGAGGGTCAAAAGATATGCGAGTTTCGTGAGCAGTGCTTGCAGTATCCCGCAGCATATCACTGCGCAGGTTACATTTTGAATGTCAGAAATACCGTGTTGTGATAGTCTTCACCACGGACTAACGCTGCAGACGCTCCAAATCATGTTCATGCTTTTTGTTCAAATATTCTGTGTTCGAGATGTATGTTTACTTGAAAGTAAGATGTATAATATTTGATATAGCCTTGAATTGTAGCGCGATTGCAACCGAACCCCTGGCCCCCTAATGTAAGCGAGATCTCAAGCGAGCCCCTAAAGTAGATATATCTGATTGTTACGGTTTCTCATGGGTGCTGCAATCAACTTGAAGGTCATTCCGTGCTTATAGTTAAAAATATTTTCGATTGATAACGCGCTGCAGCAGTTAAATAGATTGGCACTACTCTTTGAGATCAATGGCAATCGCGTCACAATAATTATGTCAACTACAAGAAAATCTGCCAAGAATCTTTATACGACTTCTGCATTACTCGTGAAAAACCTTTGCACTGATACTTCATGATCTGCTGCATGGGGCCCTAGTTCTGTAATTTGGTAGATTCATGTGACTCGAATTATATTATTGGAAAGAATGGATAGAAGTTGCGCCATCCTTCAAGTCTTCCTCTATAATAACTGAAATATGATGCGTATCTTGCGAACTTATGAATAGACCACTGAAAGTCTTCTATTAGCACGTAGCATTATGGAGGGGGTTTTCGGAGATGAAGCTCTTATCTCCAAACAAATTTGCTGCGCATAAGTTATGTGGCTTGAGATTCAATACGCCACCAGTTTTGCTTCCCCAATCGTGGCACCTAGCCAATGCAGACTCTCGGAAATCGCGCCTCCACCATTCCCAAACCAGCCAAATATACCCCAAAGGGTGCAGACTGTCTGGTAATGTCTCGGATTGCATGCCGTTCTCTAAGACCGTCTCAACGGCCTCGTCGCGCACATGCTCGTTCAGCCTTACTAGATTTCACCCAGCTGTTGTCAGGCGACATCTCTTCAGCGCACTCTACTCAGCCTCTCGCAATAAGAATACAAAAAGATCCGCTTCAGGCCCACATAAGTTTTGTTCGAGCCGTCGCGCAATAATCTTCAACACTCTCGGAATTCAATCGCGCTCGAAGGATTCACGACCAGGAAGCGAGCAACCAAGCATTCTGTCACCGGAGACGGACCCTGGTCTAGCTCTATGCATGCGGGGCGATATGAAGCTATATTTCCTCGTCTGTTGCATGTCACTGATCGGCTTCGTTCTTTCGTTGTCAGGCAGACAAGAAGCTAGCACGTGTACTCCTCCAGCGCCATTTCCCAGCCCAGGAAGACCAGATTTCGCAGCCTGCCTCGTCGCGATCGATAACTTTACAGTGTCGCAAAGAGCTGCCAGCGGCTGCTTCGAAGATGCCACCCAAGGCGTTCTCTCCTTCTCCGGTTGCGAATCTATATGCGGGTCCGGATATAGCCTCTGGGGATGGAAAGATACAGTCAATCGATTGTCGTTGCTAGTTCTCCCTACTATTGTGTTGATCGCACATCTTGCATTTCCTGCCCTTGGCTGGTGGAACTATTTCGTTGTATCGTATCACACTGTCGGAAACCCTATTGGAAGCTTGAGAAGTTTGTTGACGCGGCTGGAGACCCATCGACGGTTGAGGCGTGCTGCCCAAGAAATTTTCCGAGGCGACCTTCGTGCGATGAGGGCTACTGCAACTGTGTTCGCGACATACGAGGAGCACAGTTGGCAAGATATATCGGAGCACTTCGCGACTATGCTAGCCGAGAAGCGACTCAACCAAGATGAACGATGCACCATCTTGAGAACAAGCCACAGACTATCGTCAACACGCCTTGCTTCAACATCATCAGCTGCCGTGGCAATTGCGGCCCTCGTTGGAACCTTGGCTTCTGCTATCGTCCAAACTATCAAGCAAATTGACGAGGTCAACACTCGGGTATATAACGAGACTACGGGCACAATTGCGGTCGTGTGTATTATGTTCATGGCTATCCCACAGGTGTGGATCAGTGCCAGACTTGGCACGTTTACCACGGATTCGGGTTCATCGCATATCTTAGAGACCATGAGCAATCGCTTGAAAGAAGTGACAACACCAACAGATCGCACGAGTCCACTCTTCCCTGCACTGCAACTCTCCAGTTGTCCGCTGTTGCCTCCTGATCGTCGACCCCACCTTTTGCTATGGCTTTTCCAACGACTTCCCTCGCGAATATCTTCATGGTTCGACAGTTTCTTCTCTCATTGTCCACTAGAATCGCTTGTAATTGCAGACGATACCGAAAACGCAACTTTCCTCGGAGCTAATCCGCATCGTGCAAGCTACATAAGCCTGAACAGCTCCTGGAGACCTTGCAAACATTTATCAGCGGATCTCAACGGCCGTTCTCATACCGAAATGACAGTCATAAGCATCATCAGCGTTGTCTTCGGCGCCTGCCTTCCAGCAATCTTTCTCTCTTTAACAAACCATTCAGATCAGCGCCCATTAGCGATCGGCTGCCGTTCTTTGACATGGATCTCGATCACGGGGATCTGGATTTCCAGTTTTGTTCTCGACAGCATTCTCCGATACCTGGTCTGTCGATTCTCGTGGCATCGAGATTCGGTGCACAAAGTCAACTCTTTCTGGCACTGGGCTGTTGTCAAGGATGCAATTGTGACTTGCATCGTCATCACTCTAGTTCTGCTTGTTGAGTTGGGTAGATATAATTCCTGCTGGTGCCGAGCATCTTTCTCTCATCCGAGTTCGGTAACGCTGAGTCCGTACTCGGCTCAGCAGTGGAGTGAATCACAGATTTTCTGGGCCTCTCTACCTTTGACCGGTTTGTTCGTCAACCTTGGCTTGATCTTGTGGGTTGAGCTACGCTTTAAGCAATGGAGGTCATGTCTTCCATGGTTTTCCCTGGAAGGTGGAAGCCCGCTGTGTAAGAGTGGGAAGGAAATGCAGGAGGAATTGGACGAGCTGAAAGAGCTAGAAAGGAAGGATACTACACAAGTTGGCAGATTTGACAACAGTGTGTTAGAATCAAGCAAACCAGAACTCAAACACGTGGAAGGAATAGAACTCCGCGAATTCGAAGAGGGCGCACATGTGCGAGAAGGATATGGACAATCTCAGGGGCTATGGCGTGCCGTTTGAATTATTACTTCATGTAGCATTTAGATAGTTAAGTCTGAGTATAGAGCATTGATACAGATTATCATAAGTTCCTAAAATCAGGCTCTATTCTCCTTGGAGGAGAAACTATCGAACCATGTAGAATATGTTGAAGTCAGGACTCCCAAGATCAAGCTTACTTACTATCTTGATCTCAAATTCGCCCGTTGCTACGCAGAGTGGACAACAATACGTCAGCGTTAAGTAAAGGAACAGCTAGTCATCTGAAAATTGCAGAACTATAACCTTGGACAGCACGATATTCCTGATAATTTCCAGGCTTTTGGGGATTGCATTAACGATCCTATT
Organism: Phialocephala sp. D728; assembly: GCA_003988865.1. Classification (NCBI taxonomy): domain Eukaryota; kingdom Fungi; phylum Ascomycota; class Leotiomycetes; order Helotiales; family Mollisiaceae; genus Phialocephala; species Phialocephala sp. D728. The sequence goes on along the minus strand of QYAJ01000200.1, from coordinate 56,158 downwards.
ATGAACTCTCACATTATAATGAACACACGTATTGAGGAAAAATGCTACATCATTAAACAACTGTTTTTTCAAACAATTTACTATACTTTCTTGATTGATGCCATAAGTGGTCGAAGTTTAATGGATGAAAATGTGCATTTCTGGGCGACCGAAATCCTTCTTGCATTAGCGCCCAATGTTCTTATTGAATCATAACCCGAAACTCGCAGCGATGAGCTCACATTGGAAGTTTGAAAATTTCTTAGTCCGGCTCCGGTTGATTTTGTGAGACCATTGGGTCAACGTTTCCTTATATACGGTGAGTTTGCTGAGATACTCGGGTCCAAAATTTTCGAATCTACAACTTCTTTGCTTGTATATTGAAAAAGGAAACAACTTACTTTTCGATTCATATCTGATACAAATCTAATACGAATCGATCCAGATTCGATTAGGCGTATTCGTTCTATTATTGGAGGGATATATGGATTTCCGGGTGTGCCCGTTCCCGACCCTATTAATATAACAGCAAAGGAAACAGCACACGAGGACACGATCTGGCAGTGAGTAGTTCCATCTGTACCAAAAGATTCTCGTGGTGGTGGTCTTGACCGAGATCTGCGTTCCGCATTTTCATTGTGCGGGTTACTTTTCAAACTTCCTACCTCAAGCACGGAGACATTCCCATCGTCATTGCACTGAGCACTATTGACACGAGGTCCAAAGCTAAAATTTGGTAGAGGCTCTGAAAAATGGAGTTATGTCGTAGGTGAATGGACGTCCTTTGGGAAGTTTCACAATACAATGGAGCCGAACAAAACCCAGCTCGGCCGCCAACGCTATCACCGGTATTAACAAATTAGGCACAGCCGCTAGTGAGCCCCAGTTGCTTTGCACTAGCAAAACTAAATCAATCAACACAGATTCCATTTTGTCAGATTAATGGATCACGTGAAATGGTCTCAGATAGCCCATTTCAGCCTTAGCCCATTTCAGCCTAGTCTAGGGGTACCACCCCTAGAGTGTATATATAGACCACCAGAACCTCCTTTTATCATCAATCCAGTCTCCGTTTTCCATCTGATACATTTACTCGCTTGCTAGATTCGCAAGGTTGGTTTCTTTTGCTAGATGATTATTGTGCATCTTTGTTCAATGTGCCAGCTAGTCTAGTACTATGGAGCGAGTTGACAATGACACAGCCTTCTCTTGTGCCACTTCCCATACAGAGAAAGCATGCTGCTCGTTCACGCTATAAGAGACCAAAGGAAAACACAGCACAAGGTATCATAGAAGCGCCATAAAGCTCGAAAATACTGAAATATCCCTCTCACTGACTAGTGTCAATCCTCCTCGCTATCCACGTCGCTATCGTTCATAGAAGCTATGTCAGGCGTTAGTAAGCTGTTGATGCCAAAAGAAAAGACGAACAAGAATGAAATAATCTCAATTACTTACCGTCCGAGTCATCCACATCACTGTCAGCAATGTCAATGTCACTCAATATCGGGACGACTGTTGTAAGGTTTTGGAAATCCCTCAAGCCACTCTGCACATCTACCCCTGCCCATTCCTTCAATTGAGGTAGATGAGAATCTTTAAATATGATTCCCTGGACAGGCTGCTGCTCCGACAACTGTTGGGAGAGAAACGACATGTTCATGGCGCAGAGCTTGAGATCAAGTTTAGATAGCTGACTAAAGAACTTAATCCAAAGATTGGGTTTCTCGCTTGATATGACTGGGTCAGCTTGCCATAACGACACCTTGTGAAAGCTGATAATGCGCAGGGCTGCTTGATATTTCCGCATAACGGCAACCAAGATATCTGGCTTTATCGAAGTCATGCCGATATCTAGCTGCTGGAGATTGACGAGGTCTACGGGTGGCGGATCCTGAAGTTGTGCTCCTGGCTTACTATTAGGGATGACGACTAAGACTGGCTTTGATAGCCACGAGAGGAAGTTGTTGCTTGAATCGCGCCCATACGCGTGGAAGTTGAGTCGAAGATGCTCAAGCTGAGGGACTCTCGAAAGGAATTTTCTCAAAAGATAGTTGGGGCATTGCGATGGTTGATTGCCAATATCAACATGGACGGTCGGGAATTGTGAATTAATATCGAGAAACAGTGTGCGAAGATTGGCCAGAACAGGTTGGACGACGAAGTCGGTATATTTTGGTATATAGAAAGCATGGTCATAGAGGCTGCTTTGGCGCAATATCACCTCAACATGTTTAGGTCGAGAACTTGCTTTGCCGAGAGAACGGAAGAGGTTGAGGAAAATGCGACTAGTATGCTGTTCCAGAGGCTCACTGAAGCGAGCGTCCAAGCTATACGAGTGTCGTGCTAGTTCCAATTGACTACCAGTCTCTGCCTCAAATGTCGAAACGCCGTAGCCTGTGATATCCCAGAGTCAGCAATGCCAGGACCAAGATTCAAGAAAATGACAGGGAATATCCAAAGAGAAGTTGGAGATTAAAATGTCTTGGGAACCTGCAGAGTTACACATACTCTTCCACTCGACATGAGGATAATCCCGAGTCCGAGATTTGGAATAAAAGTCACGGATTCCAACGGTTTCAAGATTGCTCAACACTGAGAAAGCCTCGACAAGCATCTCAACGTCCTGGCTAGTATTGATGAGTCCCATATAATCGACATACTCCTGCAGTAAGCGATTTCTTTGGGCACACCCATTAGCTTGACCGCCAGCCACGTGGCTTAGATGTGGGAGGTTGCTCAAAGTTGGTCGTTCGAGGCCAAATATGACATGTTTCAGGCTTGTGGAAAATCTGGATTTGGAAATATCCACCAAGGCCTGAAGACTGAATTCTGTAAACATGAACTGTCGCTTGGTGAAGAATTCTCGAGAGAAAGAGCTTAAAAGAGATGCCTCAATAGCTTTGCAAGCGCGGCGGAGATTGCCGTACTCGGGGGTGGTGAGGCTAGAGGTGATTTGGAGAAGCACCTCGAGAGGGATGGAAGTCAGGCGCGATGCTGATCGATTTATGTCTCCGTCGGTCATTTGAGTGTCCATCTTGCACCGCTTTGGATGCGTAGAAAGAGTGTCTGTTATTGGTAGAGTGGAGTTGAAGTAAAATACGATCGCGTCTGAAGGTGGGCAGGAGGAAATCTGCAGGCAGCTAAAATGGTTCGAAGAAATAGACGGCACGTGTTCGCGCGCTCTAGCGCTATGGCACGTGACGCTGCTGCCTGCCAAAGCTTCTAACCGAATCAAGCACTAAAGTCAACACCCAATATTTCGACCACAGCAAGCTCACCCTCATTTCATCTCTCGACTCGTCCTCACTTCCTACACAGTATCTGCGCGGCCGACCCACTGGCCTGAAGAATTGACACACACGAGGCCATCGACATCACCATGCCGCCTGCTAAGAAGACCTTGACCTCGCCCTTACAGGGTTGCTCTATTGCACTGAGCGGGACTTTTCCTGGTTACTCTCAACCAGCTCTGGAACAGGAATTTATCAATGCTCTTGGAGCCACACTGTCCAAAACGATCAATAAATCTACTACCCACCTTGTCACCACGGACACCGACATCGCCAAGCCATCTACGAAAGTAAAACAGGCCAGGTCACATGACATTCACATCGTAAAGCTGGCATGGCTCGAGGATTGCTTAGATCAGACCACGAAGCTAAGTGAGGATGACTACAAAGTTGACGCCCCAAGTCATGCTCTTGCTCCAGCATCAGTCAATAGCAACCTTGCTCCTCGCAAAAGAACGGCTGTGATCATTGATGATGACAACGATGAATCCCAGTCACAGCCAGTCAAGAAGATCAAGACTGTAAGTGTCGAAGTTCTAATATGCAATCTCAACATCCCTTCAAGTTTGTATCAGTACCCGAGCTAACCTAGACCTAGACTAGTGAAGAGTCTCGCTTCAAGTCAGATGCTGTCGAAAGCTCGACTAACATCGCGAAGTCTTCCGCTATCAATATCCCTGTCGATGAACACTCTCCCTTCGCCCACTATCACGTCTGGATAGATGATGATGACATTATCCACGATGCGAACCTTAACCAGACGAATGCTAGCAACAATAACAACAAATTCTACCGCATCCAAGTTCGTGATCCAGGTTCTTATCAGTGTTCAATATGGCTAACGTCTCTTAGCTTCTCCGAAGCAATGGCGACTACAAAACCTGGACTAGGTGGGGCAGAGTTGGCGACATTGGTCAAAGTAAAGTTCTTGGGAATGGCTCTCTTGACGACGCCCTTCGTCAATTCGAGAGCAAGTTTAAGGACAAAAGCGGTCTTGCCTGGGCTGATCGTGGTGCAAAGCCAAAGGCGAACAAGTATACCTTCATAGAGAGGTCGTATGAGGACTCTGACAGTGAAGAGGGTGCCGTAGCTGAGCTCAAGACGGAGGAGAAGATGGAGGGTCCTAAATCGAAGCTGGCACCAGCGATCCAATCACTCATGGAACTAATATTCAACCAACAATACTTCGCTGCTACCATGAGCGAACTCAATTATGACGTTGCCAAGCTCCCACTTGGGAAACTTAGCAAGCATACCATTTCTCGAGGCTACCAAGCATTGAAGGATCTCTCGGCTTTGTTGAATGATCCATCGTTGGCGCAATCTGAATACGATACCACATTCCAAGCAATCGCCGAGCAGCTATCCAATTCCTTTTACAGTCTAATTCCACACGCTTTTGGCCGCAACCGACCTCCTGTCATTCAAGACCAAGGCATGTTGAAGAGAGAAATCGAGCTGCTTGATAGCTTGAGCGACATGAAGGATGCTGCGAATATCATGAAGAATGACCCGAAAGCGGTTGAGAGAATCAATGTCCTCGATCAACAATTCAAGGGCCTGAACTTGTCAGAAATGACACCTCTGAAGAGGGACAGCACGGAGTTTGTTGAGCTCAAGAATTACTTAGTAGACACTCGAGGCTCGACACACAATGCGAACTATCAGATTGACGAAATATTCAGGATCGAGCGTGAAAGTGAGAAGGATCGTTTCGACAAAAGCCCGTTCTGGGGTTTGCCTCAAGATCGCCGCCTACTATGGCATGGATCCCGCTGCACCAACTTTGGTGGTATCCTCAGCCAAGGGTTGCGAATCGCCCCACCTGAAGCCCCAGTATCAGGATATATGTTCGGCAAAGGCATTTATCTGGCAGACATGAGTTCCAAGTCCGCCAATTACTGCGTCCCTCAGGTCTCTAATGGCCATGCTCTGCTACTTCTCTGCGAGGCAGAACTTGGTTACCCAATGCAAATATTGACGAAGGCTTCATACGACGCGGATAGAGATGCTAAGTCGAAGGGAATGTTATCAACGTAAGTAGCATTCGAAAGTCCTCAGTCTATCTCTGTACACATGAGGCTACTCCTTGGAACTTTACCTGGTCTACATCTCTCTCTTCGTTCCTCGGACCAACGTGACGGGATATTTGCTGACTATCTTGGTCTAGCTGGGGACAGGGGACGACTGGACCAAGCCTTTGGAAAGACGCTGATTGCGTACACCCATCGTTAAAAGGTGTTAGGCTTGTGAGTACACCCATATCTAAGGCCGTTGAAGCTTGAGTTCTGATAAAGTTCTTCCACATGTAGCCGGATACCCGAGTAAAACCAGGCAACACCAATGTGGAAAATGCCTACCTTTTGTACAATGAGTACATTGCATATGACGTTGCCCAAGTTCGCCTCCGATACCTGTTTCGAGTTCGAATGTAGGATAAGCGACCAAAAAGCTATCGATGAAGTCAAGGACGGATCACACAGGAGTTTTGGGGGCTGTAGCTGAGCTCGGCGATGGGTGTTCCGCTTGATGAGCTACTTCTACTAGTACACCGTTCTCGCTGGCTCACATTGATGATGTTAAGAGCTGATGACGCTGAAAAATTAGTTGTAGAAGAGCTCGAGGAGAAATCCTACGTACGGTAGTAAGGGAAAGGCGCATATAGAGATTAGATATCAGCTTCGCTACACTAGCTAAGGAAAGCCAGATGACATGGAAAATTTGCAATCCATGCTAATCAACGTCCAATGGCGGATGTTGCAGGGGAAGATGTTCGTCAGACGGAGAGACTGGATTCCAACTAACGACTACAGAGCTTTCACGAACATTGTATTCTAATGGACTGACCAGAAGCTCTTATTACTTCTTAAATTGGAAGATAGCCATGCTTAACGATATCATCCCAACGTAGTGAGTCGCTGTCAAGATCCAAACCAATGTCATTTGTCGACCTGCGGCCAATCCCAATCCACGGCCACAGGACCCACAGTTGCGAATGTTTTGTTCATTGCGAAAATTTGTGAAGATCCTTGCTAGAAGTTCATTCATGTCTCCTGGGCCGAGCAAATGCCAGGCTGCCTAGTGGGGAAGGTATTTGGGAGTTATTGTTTGTTCGCTCACAGATGGAGCTGCTCGCGATTTCATATTGCAGGCTAGAGTGGTGAAGATTTGGTTTTGCCACAGGCTGTGAATAGTGCTAGAAGCTGCTGGCCCAAATTGAAAAATGACATCACTTACTCCCTGACGTAGCAGTGAGTCTATACTTGGAGGACAATTTTATTTTTGTGGAAATCTTTTCGAAAATGTATATAAGCGCGCCTCCAGCTCCGCCATGCAGATGAGACCATCGCATTTCTTTCACAGATCTCTGTCCTGATTGAAAGTCTATTATTCCTTTATCTCTTTTATCAATAGAATTATTTATAATTTGATAATAAATATAGTGGCCCAAGACTCAGGTCTTAGATTTAACATTATAAAAGTAAAATTGCTGTTAAATATCATTTCTTAATATCTCCTTTCATCTAATCACATTAGAGAATACCCATTGACTCAAGAATAGCTTTTCTTTCACTAGTTCTGTGCACGACGCTTCTTACGCCAGACGCTTACATGCTTTACAAGAACCGAGAAATTCTCGACTCGAAAGAAAATAATTGTTTACAAAGTAAGACCACCAAGAGCCAGCGCCAGACCCGTCAGAAGTGTATCCAATAAAACAGTAACATCCAGAAGCAAGAAATCAACCAGGACCTCCACTGCCAAGATCAACCCGCCGAGACCACCAGTGAGTGGATTGAGGAAGGAAAGTAAGCCGGCTTCACAAAAACGGGGCGTTAGCAATTATGCAAATACACATAGAAAACAGTGAAATAGTAAAGGGTTTGGGGTGGAGGAGGAGGGTATGATATACTTAGTCCGAGCAAAGCAACAGCAGAGCTAACCGTTGCAAACACCTCAACGAGGATCAGAGAGATTTCCGCAGCGATGAGTGCCAGTTCCGCTAGATCGAGTTGGCGGGGCTGAATCTCGGTGGATAGGGCGATGGAGATGTCTGAGCGTTTAGAGACGGGCGTGAGGCCTTTGATGGAGGTTGTGGCTGCGCTGATTGCGTTGGTGAGTCCGGTCAGCTCTGTGCCGACTGAGGCGAGAGCCGCGGTAGTGTCGACCCCTGAGGAGGTGCTGGATACAGTGGCTAGTGTAGCATCTAAGGTACGTGGTCAGTGAGTGAGATCAAGTGAGGCTAAGCAGAGAAACAGTTAGGTAGTGGATGCGTACTGATGGCTCCGGTGTATGTTTGCACGGTGGTGAAAAGGCTGGTGAGAATGGTGAGTGCGGAAGACTCCTGACGAATTGCAATTGGATTGGCAATGGCAAATGTGAGGAGGCTTCCAAGGGCGAAAGGTTTGAGTAAGGAGAACTTCATATTGGCGAGAGCAAAGTTAAGTTATCGGTTGTTATCCGAAGAAGTTTGGGGTAAGAATGAGAGTTGGATGATCAGGATCAGGGATAGCGACGATGCTAGGCATTAGGGGGACTTTGAAATATTATTCAATCCCAGCGCTCTTATTTATATGTTTTATCCTTCCCTACCACATAGACGAGGCTTCCTTGCCATCACAAGCAGCACCCAACACCTCGTCATCCCTTACTTTATTTCGGCCAACCCTAAAAATAAAAAGGAGAGAATTGCAACATTCCGACACTAAAAAACCTAATTTAAGCTTTTCATGGGGTAGAGCCGGAAAAGTCCTCGCGTAGATGCTGTTCCTGTTCTGTCGCCTGAGCCGACGGGGTAAAGATCGACACCATGTCACGACGTCCAGGATCAAAACAAGAAACTCTATCCCGCGCTACAGGGTTCCAGATGGCGACACTCTCGACGATGAATAACGGCGCTGATCACTGACCTCATCGAGATTTAAATCTGGGGTACCGAAAATACTATCATGGAGTGGTAAGGTCTCAACGAATGGAAAGATTGGATGAGTGCACTGCCGCTGTGAAGGAGACCCCTATTGCATCACAACTGCCATCGCTTAGCGAGAAACCCTGAACGTGGCAACCATAGCCTGCGAGTACCTGGGAAATACCTAAACGAAGATCTACTGATTCGTCGTTCGACAACGTTACTGTATGGCAAGCTCCGGAGACGCCAGAGGTAGACTTGCGCCTGGAGATTGGTACATCGTCTTCGTCCCACACTTTGGGCGTAGGAGGGGCGAAGGCTAGAAAGGGAACAGGCGAGCATACTCTGGGCGAGAAAATTGAGATCTCGACTTTTCCTCCACTAACACCATCAAAAGTCGGCATTGGAGGCTCTGATTGTCGCCCGCCACAACGCCTTGTGGGATTCCCTTTCGGTGGTTACGATTCTTGTTAGCCTCTCTAAAGGCCGAGTAGATATTTTTTTGACTTCTGAAGCCTACTGCGTCGCGTAGCGCAACTCACGTCAGATCCACAGGTCACGCTATCATCGCTCTTCAACGGCTAGTCTCGATACGATACCTTCTTCTCCTTTATGAAACCTACGTACTCATTTTTCTATCTGCTCTAGTTCACCCGTCTTTCTCGCCTCATCGGTCACTTTCGGCAGGTCAATCGCGCCCCTCGTCGATTTATTCGCCGACGCATATACTTCGTTACATTTCGCTTCTGTCTACTGCCTAGGACCTCATCCCAGTGCACGATATAGTTGATAACAGGTGATACTTCCCGAGTATGATTTCGTGCCACAGGTGAGGAGGTTTCCCATGCATGTCACGCGAATGCGTGATACCGAGAGCTGTCAGGTACAATCAGCCCTACGACTAGCGCCTCTCCTTTGTCATAATCACACCTCCTGTAATTTGTCCTCGTCCACCAATTCAGCTTGTTGCTACGCATATGGTAGACACTCGAGGCTCTCTCTTTCGGAGCCTACTCTCGTTAAAAGCTCTACCTGCAAAACATACCTTCCATCTCTGCCTCTTTCTGCGACCAATGTGGCGGCTATAAAGCGGGAAAATAGCCTTCAATGGATTGCAGAGCATCACTCAAAACCGCACAACCATTCAAGGCGCCCTGCACAAACGAAGCAGTTCCACCTAATTCATGTTGTTCAATGTCTTGCCTTGCTGACCTCGAAACTTTCACGGTTCACTAGAACTCTTTATTCAGTGGAGTGCTCGTACATGGGGTGGCAGTATTATCGAAGAAGTACTGCTCTGTCCATATTGATTTCTTTAGATTTAGAAACAGAGCTTCATACGATGATGGCAATGGTAAACATTATATTCTCATTTGAAATGATATTGGGTATACATCTCGCAAATGAGAAATTATTGCTCGACCTACTACTTCATGTAAAACAGACAGGCTTATAGGCTTAGCGAAAGTTATTCTAAGCATCGGTGGCAAGCATTTGTCTTCCCTACCCTACTTAAATTGCCTGTACGTTCACCTGTGCGGCGGTAAGTCCAGTGGCAGAAGCTGAGACAGTTATTTGCCCGGAGGATCCGGCATTAGCACGGATAATAGCAAGTGCCAGGCCACTAAAGGCCTTTCGTGTTGTAGACGGAAATGCAGTCATATCCGTAGGATCACCGTTGTCGGTGGACACGATCTGGCCGGGACCAGAAATTGAGAAGGTAATTGCGTTGGTTGCTCGCGGCACTAAATCGCCGTTACTGTCGACAACAGCAACAGTAATATAGGCCAAGTCGTAGCCGTCGCCGGTAATCGTTGTGCGATCAACAGTTGTGTTTAGCTTTGTAGCATCGCCTACTGTCGTTTTGGTGTCTACTGCCCACTGCGTCCCGTTCTTATATGTGACCACAGTGACATTACCAGGCTCGTAAGTGATAGTATCCCATCGAAAGCGGTAAGTAGATGCTGCCTTCTTTATCCTGCCCGCTGACTTCCCATTCACGAAAAGCTCAGCTTCGTCACCTGCCGAGAATACGTGGACCGGGGTAACTTGACCCACCCTGTCCGGCCAAGTCCAGTGAGGAAGAATATGGGCCATTCGAAAGTCAGCGCGCCAACGCGACTGGTATAAATAAAATCGATCTTTCTTGAAGCCAGCGAGGTCGATTATTCCGTAATAAGAACTACGGGATGAATCAAACGGCGAGGGTTCGCCTAAGTAGTCCCAACCTGTCCAAACAAACTCCCCAGCAGCAAAGGAGTTCTTGTCTTGTTGGTCAAACACCTTATCGGCGGCCGACCCAAACGATGCGGCATATAGCTCGTAGGCGCTGACTTGCCTAGTCGTGGCATTTTCGCCCGAGCTAGTACCGGCAGTTGCGCTGTGGGCGCTCGTAACAGGGAATGTATATATACCTCGTGAGCTGAACGCTGCTGCGGACTCGCTCGACCAGAGCATTTTGTTCGGATATTTGCTATGGAAGCTTGGGTAAGAAGACGACGTTGAGCCGCTGCCGAGACCTTCACCCTGGTAGTTTAAGCTCTCAATGTCCATGGTATTGGCAAAGGAGCTGCCCGCTGTGGCGATGTTCATGGAAGCTGTGGTCGGTCGCGTTCCGTCTTCGGCATGTATCCAGTCGTGCATTGGCTGGGCCACGGTACCGCCCGTAGAGCTCTGCTGTTGATCAACAATCTCATTGCCAAAGCTCCAGGCGATAACAGAGGGATGGTTACGATCGCGGCGGATAAATGATCGAAGATCTGGCTCGTGCCAGTCTGCCCAAATTGCATGGAAATCGTTTGTTGTCTTGGAGCTCGTCCAACAGTCGAAAATCTCGTCGAGGACCATAAACCCTAGCCGATCAGCTATTTCTAGCAGTTCAGGGGCAGGTGGGTTGTGTGACATTCGGAGTGCGTTACAACCCATCTGTTGCAACATCTGCAGCTGCCGCTCGGCTGCCCGGATGTGGAAGGCAGATCCAAGAGAGCCTTGATCGTGGTGATTATTTGTCCCCTGAACACGCACAGCCTGGCCGTTGATCAAGACGCCTTTGTTTGCATCATACGTCACAGTGCGGATGCCGAATTTAGTTTCGTAAGTATCGATGACGGTACTATTAGCAGAAAGTGTGGTCCGGGCAACATACAGGTTGGGCGTCTGCGCTGGAGGTGGTCCCCAGAGCTGTGGGTTTGTCACCGTGACTGAACTGTTGATGGAAGACGTTGAACCTGCTGCCATAGTTGCTACTGCTGCTGGGAATGTCGCAACAACAGCTGCACCAGCCTTCCCCGTTGCTGGATCAATCTCGTACACCTCAGTCAGCACCTCAATATCCCGACTGGTGGTCCCTTTATTATTAACGACCACCATCAGGTTTAAAGTGGCCGTTTGGGCAGAGACTGATGGTGTTGTGATGAAACTAGATGGTCTCGAAGTCAGATTTATCTGATTAGGAAAAGAATTGGGCTGATGAAACAACTTTTCACGAGTTCTGTTGCTCTGAAGACATTTCCAGAGTGCAAAAACACCTTTGAAGACACCTGAAAGAGAAGATTTGGGCTTGGAGAGGCTCAGAGAAATACACCTACGTGCCATACTGTCCCACATGTACCGTATCAACTGTAACAAGCCAGACATTACGGTAAAGCCCAGCGCCCGGATACCATCTCGAAGAATCGACCGCGTTATCAAGTCGAATAGCAAGCAAGTTATCCCCAACATTCATATACGACGTCAAATCAAGTCGGAACGAAGCATAGCCATACGGCCAACCTCCAACTAGGTTGCCATTAAGCCAAACCGCTGCATAAGACATTGCGCCATCGATATCCAGGAATATGGATTTCCCCTTGTCTGAAGCATCCATGGTGACGGTACGGCGATACCATCCTACTCCGTTGGTGGGCAATCGCCCCATCCCGCCCGAAATTCCAGGCGCGTTAAAAGGGCCATTTTGCGCCCAGTCGTGGGGGAGAGTCACGTTGCCCCAAGTGCTGTCGTCGAAAGAGGATTGCACGTAATTAATACTACTTCCTGGAGCTGTCCCGGAAGGACGAGCGTGTTGGGTGCCAGCGAGGATAAAGTCGTTGCCAGAGGGAAGCATGTAAGGTTTTAGAGTCGTGTAAGAGAGGGAGTCGGGACTGGTTGTGAAGCGCGAGAAACGCCAGGAGGTGTTGATACTGATACGTTGGCGGCCTGTTGAATTTGATGCAGCTACAGGTGCTCCTAAGGCATATTGGGGACTCAAGAGCAGTAGAAGGCCCAAAATGGTGAGCCTCCAGGCATTCATCGTTCGTACGAAACTCGGCATTTTCAGTCACAAAAAAACATAATTCTGATGGAATGGGAGCTCAGTTAGATGCTATATTGACGCATCAGTCTGGAAGAGAGTCTTCCGTTAGAATTATTAAACGGTGTCTATCACCTATCCGAATCCTTCCTCCTATTGGGGCGCATACTCAATGCACCTTATGAACTCGCTTGAGGTCGACGTTAATATGCTTATGATAGAAGTAAGAGAGAATTAATTTATTTAGTTTCGGCGCTACATTTATCCTAATGTTAAATATCATTCCAGATTTATAGTTAAGGGCCCGTTTGGTCCCAGTCATAGAGACCTCAGGTGACCCCGCTTTCTCCCCGCTGTCTCCCCGCTGTCTCATAACTCTGTAACGTTTTAATGCAACGCCGTTCGGCCACTTTCAGGCCAATATCTCTAAATGAAGATCTTAAGCAAAAGCGCTACTAGATGTCAAGTTTTTTCAATGAGACCAAACACTGGTCGGGACCATCGTTAAACAGGGTGCTTCAGTCAAAAATACTTGGATGCCTCAATTTTTAGGGCTTAGATTTAACAGCCCATATCTACAAGGCCGCGCACTCGTAAATATAATGGCTCGAGCTTTAAAATTATAAGGCTTAATGCTTAAAACTTGCTATTCTTTTTGCGCATTCTTAAAAAATAATTAAATTATAATTTATTCTATTATGAGGTTCTGTGCAGAATAATCTTTATTGCATGTCAGTCCTAAATGTTGAATATGCCTGATGGCAGTGGGCACAAACAGGCCCTGATAAAGCGAGGTGGATGGCCTATAGTAAGTAGCGAAGCAAATAATTCCAACCAACGATTCGGTTCCTGCAATACGCAGGTGGCATAGAATGATTGAAAAAGGGGTGGCACGTAAGTTGCAATTATCACTCTCTCCGGTGGGGCGTTCGTGTTTTCGTGCCTCGTGTCTCCCTCGATCATTGAGAAATTGCTCTTTTTATAACCACCTGGACTTTGAGAGCGAGATCTGGTAGTGCGCATTCACTTTCTTTCAAAGACGAAGATTTGAGGGTGAGAATTGAGGGCACGTCACCCTCCAAGAATGATAGGTCTGCTGTTTGGAGAGAGTGACTTTAGAACCCTACTCCAAGAATGTATAAATTGACATCTTTCTTTAAATTTTCTGGAGATAGTAAGAGCTGTAGCCGTGCTAGTGAAAGCTGCCAGTCAAATAAGGCACTAGCCCTCAATCTGTGCAAAATATCTCGTAGATACATTAAGCTCATACAGATCTTTCATGAAAGTACTATTGAAAACTTCAGGTTTTAGCTTATCAACTTATCACTGACATACGTCAAATTGCACTTGCTGTATTCTATCACAATCCTCATCCAACTTTCAAGTATTGACTCTCCAGACCTTAAAGGCTGCAGGAGTCTAGAAGGTTCTCAGGGTACGATTTGGAACCTATTCTGGATTGACATTCCCAAGTGAAATACAAGACTATAAAGGTAGCAATCACCATGTTCCATTCGTTCTGAACTACATCTAGTCTCAGACGTGATCATTACGACCTCCGCCAGTCGTTCAACCCTTCTCGTAGCTACGTTTCGAGTCGCTGCGTAACCTTGCAATGAGCGCTACGGTCGGACTGGAAATTATCAGAATCGCCCACGGCTTCAACAAGCTTGTCAGCATCAACCACAAATACGCGAAGGATGTTGGACCTCACACAAGAGAACAAGTCGAGCGTATCGTTCAAGAATACCCGTCGTCTGCGCACGAGTCACAGTTGCTCCCCGGTCGCAATACTCGAAGCTCCAACGAGCTAAAGACTATGCGAAGTAATCGATACGCTTCCTTGCCACAGTGTTCTGCTTGTGGCGAAGCGCGAGGATTATACTTTTGTGACTTGTGTCTTCACTTCTAAGATTTTGTATTCCAAATTTTAAGGGCTACGGATGTGACGGAAGCCTACACTTAGAAATCGTGTGGGGAAGAAGAGATTGCATGTCGTCATTCCAGTTCTGCTGTCACTCTCCTGAGATAGACTCAAAGTGCAATATCGTTTTTAAATTTAAGAGGAGAAGAGGAGCATATAGGTGAAGTTCAAAGTCGATACCGAAGCTTAATTGGGTAGGGATTCAGGTGATGGTAATGGAGCTACAAGCTGGAAAACAACCAATGGTTGTTTCTCGACCGTTTTGTGCTCTCCGCACTAAGTCAGACATCCTGAAAGGTGTTTATATATATCGAGCACACAGCGCTTCACTTTTCCTGGCCCATTAAATGAACATAGAAAATAGGTGTCGAGGTGACAAGAGGCGATTCAATTCACTGCGAGGCAATCCATGTCTCAAGTTGCGATTTATGAGCAACGAGGAAAAATGCAGGGAAGTAGAATGAGAGAGTAATGTGAGGATATCTAAACACATCTCTTCAAATAGAACAAAACTTCTCTCAAGATAATGGGTGTTTGGCAAAATATGCTGGAGGTGCAATGGATGTGGAAAGAGATAAGTTGATCGGATATAATACTTCATTCTCTCGCTCTACTCTTGCTTTTCTCTTGCCTCGCGCTCCAGCTTCCTCTCAATATTTACCACATACTAGCAACACCAACACTTCAGTACTATCTTGCGTCTTACCCACCTAGCTAGGAAAACAAAGTGGGAAAAAATGGAAGAAGAAATTAAAGACGATCGTGTATGCGAAAGATGAGGTAGATAACCACCGCCCCTCTCCCGTTCCCGAATCCAGGAGCCACACCTTCTTATAAGTCCAAAACACATAAAAAGCCAAAACTCTTGATCCGGAACTTCGCGTACAGTTGGGTGGGTATACAATACATGAAATAAGCAAGGTGGAGCTTCGTCGCTCCATACGCTCTTAGAAAGGTCGTGCCTGTCTTTACTTATTCCGTACGTACAGTACAATAGAAGATTTTTGTTGGAAATTGTTGTCACTCAATACAGGGTTGTCGATCTCAATATCGAAACTTCCTCTTCTGCGGAGCACCTAACTACGAGGTTGAAAGGTTGGGTGAAATAATAGAGAGCGGAGCTGAGCAGTCTGTCCCGCCCGTACGTGTGTGTGAGAGGCAGTTAGTTTCTCAAAGTATCTCTCCCAGAAAGACCTATTGCAATTGGCGACCCGGCCCAAGGACCAGACTTGAAGTCTGTATTGGTCTTGGACTAGATCATGGGTCTTTGTGAGAAGTGGGGGATGGGGTGGTATTTATAGACTTGTGTTGTTAACTACACAAGCAAGAAGAGGGAGGGAGGGAGGGAGGGAGGGAGGAGGGGAGCTTGATATTTGGATTTTGGATTTTGGATTCACTATCGCACTGAATAAGAAAGATTGGGTATGTCAGATAGTGAGGAGTGAAGTCGTATAGTTTCGTTACTATTACCTAGTCGCGTGTGTAAAGCGTAAGTTGGGGAGTGAAGAGTGGGTGAGAGTGAGGAGTGGGCGTATAAATAACGTCCGCAGAGTCAAAGACAAAGAGTACCAAGATTTCTCTTGAAGTGGAATAGGAATTAGGTTGTGGCTGTGGTTGCACTTGTAGACGAGACGTGTTGTGTTGAGCTGTGCTATGGCGCTGAGATTTGGCTTGAGGTGAGCGATGGTTGTTTGATTCTTGAATTAGAAATACACACAGAACCGTGGCAGAGCAGTATCGACTTCCCAGGTGAAGTTCTTTCGATATTGTTGTCAACTATCCATTTGTTGTCATTCACCCACCCGAGTCGATTATTCTGTGATTCAATACATCTCAGCCGAAACATTGAATATCTCCGACTCTTTACTTGCATTCAAAAATTAAGAATTACGAAATACCACATCACGAACTTAAGTCTCGTGAGAGACGATCGATGATTTGAAAGCGGTCAAAAACCATAGATAACTTGGCTGCTAGTCGTCTGAGTTGAAGAAAGAGAGATGAGATTACTAGAGAGGAGATTTTATTATATTAGGGGCATTCAGGTTGCGCGCGTAGCGTGTTTGTTTTAAGATCACATTTTGATCCATTTACAGGGATTCAGGCTTAGAATATTTGAAGGAGGAGTGAGTGAATGGTTGTGATAGGGTTATGAGGGGGAAGAAGATGATGAAAAAGAACGAAAGTGCGAAAAGAGCTAGGCGCGACCAAAAGAAGAAGGTGAAAGTAATCCTATAAAACGACCCAAACCAGCATATCTCTCCTCTCCTTCTCATTTCTCTCTCTCAGCACTCTCTCAAACTGTTTCCAGAGGACGCTGCATCAAAAGAAGCTAAACAAAAAGCGAATAAACAAAATTCAAGTAGAAAAAAGAGGGTGACGAAGACACGACCAACGTCGACGTATTCTAGCATGGTATATAAAGACCAAGACGATCGACGAGGAGGAAATAAGAAGAGGAACTCGACTATCCGAGATCAACCTCGAAGACCCCAAGAAATTCGAGTTCTAACGCGAAATTATTTACAAGAGACTTCTTGCGGATTAGAGAACTCTGTCTAGTTTTTCATCAAATCTCACGATTTTCTTGGGTTGACGTACTGCATGTATGGAAAAAGGAGAAGAATTGTTGTCATCTCGACTTCTATTATCATTTCCAGGCCCAAACGAATGACTTCTTGGAGAGGCTATCAAATCCTAGAGAGGGTTTGCTTGAGTGGTAAGAGTGTAGGAATGGTGTGGGAGGAAGTATTTGACTTTCCTTCGTTTGTGGAACTCGATGCTGTGATGTTCTCCTCGTGTGCCATGATGCCATACCTCGTCGTCATGGTTGTGTGGTTGGATGTGTTTTAGGTTGGTATTTATAGGTAGATTTAGTACGGCCTGAGCTTTGAGTGGTTATCGAGACGTCATGCTGTGGCCTTGAGTTGGATTGGGGGTTGGAGAGGGTAGATCACGTGATAGGGTGCGTTTTTTTGGGTGGATGGATGTATGGTTTATTGTTCAGGTTGGAGTCTGAGGCAGATGAAAGCATCATCTGGGGAGGTAGAGGGCGTGTGTAGGTTGAAGTGAGAGGACTTGGAGTAAATACGAGAATGGAAGCTTGAGCTGTGATGGGAGCGTGATGAGTGGAAGGTGGATATGCATTTGAAGAGAGCCTAGTCTCCTGAGCTTATTCTATAACATGACCAATGCAGGATGTCAAATTCAGATTGATATGTAAAATGAAACCCTTGAATGTGGACTTCGTCAGAACTATCAGACGAGCGTGATATGCCGAGATGCGGACATGATGAGCATTTAGCCCACGGATTCGATCTTTTAGCTTGAGGCAAAAAACAATTCCTCGAAATGTAACATCGATAGTCTGAAGGCAGCTAAACTTTCAAGATGAAGAGCAGTGTTCTGTGAGATATAATCATCAAACCCTCAGACTCACGTGATGCAGCAGTCGGATCCGAGACAGAGCGCATCCAAGACTCCACCCCAGACTCCGTCCTCATATCGCCAATGGTTGCGCAACCCGTAATTCCGAAAGTCCGAAAGCGCAATGAAGAAGACCAAAAGCACACGATGCTGAGATATTGTCTCATCACGTGCTCTAGACCTCTTCCTCATTGGGGCCAAGCGTTGGTGGGTGTCTCTCCTCCGCAAATCGCAGATCCCCGAGGGATTTTCCTCAGCGCGCAATTTAAAGTTCTGGCACCAGAACATCATGCATGAAACAGCAAGATGAGGGTCCCGTGATGTCTGATTGGCTGCTGGGAGGGGAAGAAATGAGGTTGCCGATTGATCTTCGTTCTGACATGGGAGATGATTGCAGGCACACAGTGGGATGAGTGCGGCTGTGATAAATGATGGAATAATGGAAGAACGACTCGTATGCTGGGTTCACATTTTGGCGGAAGAGTGTTTCTTCGGCTGGGTTCGTGAGTGGTGGGATGATATTGATCCTTCGATGCAGGTGCAGACGGGGCCGTTGGGTGAAAACTGAGATCGGATGAACGACGTGGCACAGTGCGTTGCCCCTGATGTGGTGTGACGGGGGCACAGGAAACAGGAAACGAAACAAACGTTGAGGTGAGGCTGTTGCGAGAAGCCATCGCACACTGCCTTCCTCCCCCTTATCACCACCTTGAGTGCCACGCCGCGTGGGATCACGCACACGGTCGACCCGTCGGTGTGTATCTGGATGATGGCATCGCAACTCGCAACTCGCATCTCGCATGCGACGCTGGACCTGAAAATAGGAGATGCGCGCGTATCCTCTGCTCGTCTTCTCCAGCGGACGGTTGGCCAGGATCATGTTTAATTTCGTTTCACACGAGGTGGGTCCGTGGGAGTGCGGGTGGACGGCCGTGATTGGCGGATCCAAATTGGCTGAATGCGGTACCTGGATCTAGCCCCATCGAGACGAGCGAGCAGGGATCGTCTGGGCCGGCGCCCTGGTACCTGCAGCCACATCCACTCGCGAGGCCAATCCGTCGACCAGCGATCTGCGCTCACCACGTCCCTCTCTCGACTCACGCTGCATCTGCGTCTGCACCTGCTTGGGCTTTTCTTTTCTCGTCCTCTCTTCCCCTCCTCTCCCTTCCATCTATCTCACCGCCGTCACCCTCACCTGCGACGAGGAGATCTGAACACTCTTTGACGGTCGTCCTTCTTTTATCGACCCGTATCCGATTGTTGACTTGACCCGTACACGCTCTCTACACTCGGGTGGTCCCTGTAATTGATTATTTCTCTTCGCGACGCACAACAATACTTGACGGTAGTCCCATTCAGTTGGTCGATAATATCAACGTTACTTGTACAATAATACCACTCGACGAATACCTTCGACCCTTTACATACCCCTTTCGATCTCGCATACTAGCGGTGCGATTTAACATAATCTTCAATACTTCGACGGTCAACGGAGACGATAACGAGACGGTTCAACATGAGTGCTCACGACCATCTCCACCGCCGCCATGCGCGAGCTGATCCGAACCCACTGGCCAGCGCGTGGGCCGCAGCTGAATCTTTTGCGAATGCATTGGCACATCCAAAGGCAGAGGAACAAGTTCAATCCACGGTCGTTTCCGTCGTCTACGTGACAGCATCTCCAACCTTCACCGGTGCGATTGGAGGATACACGACTCTGGGAGTTGCGGTTGATACAGATACTTCCTCCACCAGACCGACCTCGACCGCGGCCGCGAAGACCTCGAATAGCGGAATCAATGCCGATACCTCTTCCTCCAAGTCAACCAAGTCCCAGACCACATTGACGACCTCAACCTTGCCGAGCTCGATCGCATCTCCATCGACGACAGCCGCCACCTCTATCGGCATCCTAGCTGCGACCCCTGCCCTCTCATCTAGCTCAACATCTCGCAATACGGCAACGAGTGCCTCAGATACGAGTACATCTGCTTCTTCCCAAGCTGCGACATCGGGTGGTATGAGCACTGCTGGAAAGGCTGGACTGGCTATCGGGATCCTACTCTTGATTGGAGCGGTTCTCGCCTTGGTTTTATTCTGCTTCAAGCGCAGAAGAGAGGCAGCCGGCCAGAAGCTTGCGAATGAGAAGCATGACTTGGTTGAGGTAAATCGCCACAATAGCACTGCGACTAACGCGACGGCCCGCACCCATGCTACTGCTCCTCGCCTTTCACTTCGACCAGTCACCCAATTCCTTCCCAACCTTTCTGAGAAGCGGACTAGTAAAGGAAATGCCCTTATGACGGTTGGACAAGCAGGAAATGATGGCTGGAAGAGACCAACGACCAATCAATCCAACAACAAAGACAATCCATTCGGTAACCATGCTGAGACAATCGATGCCACCAATGCCAATGGGCCGGGTCTTGTCCAAGGTGTCACTCCAACTGGAGAGGTTGTTCTGGCCGATACTGTCGGAGCCGCAGCTCCCGCAGGGCTCACGCGTGGTGCCTCAAAGCGTGAAATCGCACCCAAGACCCTCGATTTCACCAAGTCTGGCCCATTCTTGGGTCCTCCAAGTCCTGCGGGTACCGAATTCAGCGTCTCTTCTGACGTTGGTATCCCAATCCAAACTGCAACCAGTGTCGCCATTGCGGCTGCTGGAGGTCCTGCTAACAGCGCTGTTCACCGTGTTCAACTCGATTTCGTACCATCCATGGCCGATGAGCTTGAACTGAAAGCAGGTCAACTGATCCGTGTCTTGCACGAGTTTGATGACGGCTGGGTAAGTTTACATCTCTTTGTGGAAGAAGTTGACTAACATGTCTAGGCTATGTGCATACGTCTTGATCGTTCCCAACAAGGTGTTTGCCCGCGTACATGTCTCTCGGCCCGTCCTGTCAAGCCTCGTCCTCAAAATCCCCAAAACTCTCGTGTTCCATCTCCAGCAGTACGTGGTCCAGGTCCACAAGGTCGCCCAATGACACCCAGTGGTCAAGCCCCACGGCCAATGACTCCAAACGGCCAGTCCCCAAGACCAATGACTCCAAACGGCCAGTCCTCTCGACCAATGACCCCTCAAGGCCTACAACCTCGATCAATGACTCCTACCGGACCATTACCAGGTACACCAAACAGCCAAAATCAGCGTCCTCGTGGCAACTCGGCCGTCTCAGCCCAAGCTAGACGCAACTCTCCACCCGGGCCAAGCCCGATGAACTCAGTTGCACAATTCGACCGCGCTGGCTCCTCTCCACCCACCAATACGCCAATTGGCCGGAAACCAGTTCCGGGTCAAGCTCTGTAAATAACATCTCTTGCGTTACAGCACACGGCGTAAGATTTGTTTTCACAGCGTTCTAGAATTGGGAATAATGGCGTAATTGGGGCGGCAGGACTGATATGTGATATGACGCATGTACATTTCCTTCTATTTTTGATTTCTGCTCCGCCTCTGCTTTTTCAGGTTTCTTCAATATGGGAGGAATAACTTTCTTCGATACCGTTCGCTGTTCATTTGCGCGAATTTTCTGTTTTTTTCCCTGCACATATCGTACGCAGATTTCAACGGGGTTCGGGATGTGGAAGATGAACGGATGGATGGTGGGAGAGATACATACGCTACGCCATCGATCGGTAATGTGTATTGCGTCTATTGAGATTCCCCTTGCATGTACCCTTCTTTCTTTCCCTTGAGATATTCCTCGGAGATGAGATGGGATGATGGATATGAGCGAGGGACTGTATCTATGTGTTGCGGCTGGATTGAGGGTTGGTAGAGAGAAAGAGGCGACGCGAGTCTGAGCTGATGATATTGAGAGGGCATAGAGACAGTTGCAAGCTAGTGGTACTTGGCATGCGTGTGAATGGTACTGATGGGATGGGTGGATGGCAAATGCGGATAGCGTAGATAGGTGCGTAGATAGGGTAGCTGAAGTGGAATGCAAATGCATGGTTGCAGAACACAGTCTTCCTCTTCTAGCGTCGTGATGTTCGTCGTTCCTTCCTTACCGGCAGCGCTAGTGCATTCTTAGTTCTTTCCACCTCTCCTTCCATCTCTCCTCCGATTCAACCTTCTCTCCATCTCTTCTCTCCATCTCACCATCATCCTTTTCATCTCCTTTCATCTTTTCGCCCCCCCTTCACCTCCTCCATCTCCGCTGCCAATTACTTCGCACACGTCCCTCAGTCATCAAGCAAGTATTCATCGTCGGTCAGCGAGCGACTCCTCGGTACGACAGCCGGGCTTTCGCATGTCGTGACCTTGCTGCAGCAGAGATGTATTTTAAGGTCGGCAGATTTTACCGAACAGGCTTGTCTTGTCTTGTCTTAACGGTGTCGTCAGTCTTAGACGCGTTGTGTTGGATTTCTATGCGCCTTGAGTGCAGTGGCACTTGAAACTTGAGATTTACAACGTCTTTCGAATGATGAGGATATTTTGTTTTTTATCTGCGTTGCGTCGTTGATCTATTTTGATTCGTGCGCTTGCTTTCTCGAATCAAGGGCCTTGATGCTGGGACACGTGGTTGTGGTGGCTTCTTTCATGTTCGATCCTGCAGCTAAATCTCCATGTTCGATGTTGTTGAAGCTAGAGCCATCGACACCGATTCAAGAGAACAGGAAGACCGCCCAAGATGCTCTGCAAAGTATGCGACGGGATCTTCCGAGGCGACTTCCTTGACCGTAAATGGCAGGCGCACCACAGAAATGTCAGGGATCTCTACCAGGCAGTTCTAAAGGAGTGCGGGGTTTGCGAACAGCTATGGGAGGATTTGCGGGAACACTACTGGGCGCAGGATGGTCGTTCTAAGGGCATGACGACGGAGGAGAAGGAGAGGCTGCTTATTCAAGATGTAAGTATCGTTCTAACATTGCCCATGTCTTACATTATCAATCAATACTTCGGATGATCAATCATGTTCGCTTCTCATTCGCCCTTCAACAGTTTCTGATGCATGCTTAGCTTTCTGCCTCTACAGATCTTTTGGTCTTATCGCCACTAGACCCTGATGAACCCAGTAGTTTGTTCTTCGAAAGCAACCAACTTTCAGACGGGCAATATTCAGAGTCAAGCTCTGATGTACCTTTGAGTGACAATCATATTCCACTTCTCCAATATCAACTAGAATGGCCTAGAAATGTAGCAACGGAATTGTGGGCCAGTCTTATTTTCCGGGTCCCAAGAGGTCGCAATACTGGCCGGGACAATCAGCAATGGTTAAAAGGCTTTCAAAAAACTTTTTCTCTTAACTGTCATAAAGGTATGGTTCTCAATTATTATATCGTTAAATTCGACCTTGTACTAAGAGTAAGTTAGACGTTGATCTTATGACATCTTCTCCGGGTTCTGATAAACATGAATACCAAAGTTATCCAATGTTACTGGCAAGGTATTGGATAGACTTATGTACAAAAAACCACAAGAATTGTCCGAGCAATCTGTCAAAGTGGCTTCCAACTCGCCTCCTTCGCCTTAGAGAACCCTCCCCTTCCAAAGTTCGATTAGTTGCCACAAAGGATGGTTCAGTGCAGGGTCCTTACATGACTCTGAGTCATTGTTGGGGGAAGGCCGACTTTCTGAAACTTACAGCTAAGACTTCTGCGGACTTGTTTACAGGCGTAGAAATCACCTCGCTGCCGCAGACATTTCGCGACGCTATCTATACAGCATCACAACTCAATATAAGCTATCTCTGGATCGATTCTTTGTGCATAGTCCAAGATGACCCCGAAGATTGGCTTCAAGAGTCAAGTGTGATGGGCCGCGTGTATCAAAATGGACATTGTAATATTGCCGCGACCAAATCCAAGGACGCAAATGTCAGCTTCCTTGCAGAAAGGTCGCCAAGGACCGAATATCTTAAACCACCATGCTACATTCAGTCGACTTGGAAAGATGCCGTAAACTCTCGCTGGCATATTGACGGCGACTATTCTTTTCAGTCAATCTGGAAAAGTGCCGCAAGCCCTTGCGTGCTTATTGACGAAGGCTATCCTGCTCAAAGGGAAAGCCACCTATCAGGGCCATTGTTGAGTCGCGGCTGGGTCGTTCAGGAGAGGATAATGGCCCCAAGAACTTTGCACTTTGGTTCAAACCAGATTTATTGGGAATGTCAACAGTATGATGCTTGTGAGGTCTATCCTCAGGGGTTTCAAATCCATCAACTCACTATGCAAGGAGATGGTTTCAAACACAGACATGAAAGTCCATCTGCGTGCACTACCTTCTCGGATGCGATGGATTTATGGATAGATACCGTCCATGTGTACTCTGGCTGTCAATTGACCATGGCGAAAGATAAATTAGTTGCCTTGTCGGGAGTTGCTAGCACGATACAGAACCAATTTAATGCTTCTCAATACCTGGCCGGGTTGTGGAGAGATGATTTGATACAGCAGCTCATGTGGTTCGCCTTGAATCCCCAACCGCCTCGACTTCTGTCCTACAGAGCCCCATCTTGGTCATGGGCGAGCATCGACAGCAGCGTCTGGATGTTAGCAGGGACGCCCCGCTGTTCCGACCATCTGGTCGAGATTTTGGAGGCTGTCACTAAACCTCTAGGCGTTGATCCCACAGGACAAGTAGAGAGTGGTTACTTACAGCTCTCAGGACCACTCTTCACAGTCCCCCTTCGTAGATCCGCAGCCACATCTTTGAAGTTCGAAGCCTTCATCCACGGCAATTGGCATAGTCGAAAAGACGGTTGGAAGAATATCTGGCCTGATGTAGATGAGGAGCTGCCGGAAAATTTACATTGCATCCCGTTGACGGGTAATGATTGGACTAGGTGCCTTTTGGTGTACCCGAATAGTGAAGGAACGAAGAAGGGCACGTTCAAGAGGTGGGGTATGATGGATGCTTCATTTAGGGACTGGCTCCTCCCGAGAGGAGACCAGGAGGAGATCCTGTGGAGCGAGATAAAGAATGAGGAATGGTTGGAGTTCGAACAGGATCTTGGGGACGGGAAATATGTGGTCACAATCATTTGATTTCGGATGTTGAATAGGAGTTTGCTGTGGACAGAATGGAAGGGAGAGGATGAGCGATGGAGTGAGGACGTGGGA
This sequence comes from Phialocephala sp. D728, assembly GCA_003988865.1. Classification (NCBI taxonomy): domain Eukaryota; kingdom Fungi; phylum Ascomycota; class Leotiomycetes; order Helotiales; family Mollisiaceae; genus Phialocephala; species Phialocephala sp. D728. The sequence goes on along the minus strand of QYAJ01000200.1, from coordinate 31,274 downwards.
AAGTCTGGGACCTGGGCTCAACGGCATTCTTTGGATCTCGTTTCCTTTCGTTGTTTCGTTTGTTTCGTTTGTTCGGTTCGAGATATTTCTTCCTTAGGATGAGTTACGAATTCTATTTGTTATCTTTTCTTTGCTGGAATGGATAGTTAGTTAGTTAGTTAGTTATGCTTCTTCTTCTCGTAGCTGTTTCTTCGAGGTTAGCTTTACTGCTTTATAGTTGAGATGTGAATGAGATTGAAGATGCACTTTCTATGGTCTGGATTCCAGATTCTAGCTCCAGATAATAGTTCTAGATTACAGTTCCAGACCGGAGTGAGTTTCTCCGTGCTGCGTCACATTTATCGAATGAGTGTGATGGTTGTCAAGAAGATTGAAGAAAAGGAAATAGGTAGCTGGAGGAACTTAAAGTAGTGAGGATGGTAAAAAAGTGTTCCTTTGCATTGAACCATCGTAGGAGTAAGGCAAGGAAGCAGAGATGTTTAAGAAGGCTAATATTGACTATAAACGAAGTGCGTTCCTTCGGATTCCATAGCCTCCTCACCAGGAGGTTCTTGCCTAGTCCATCGGTATCGAAAAAGAAACACAGAAGCTTCTCTTATTATGTAGAATTGGTTTGGACGAAGTAAGTCTTAAGTAGCGTCCTTTCCTGAAATATTTCTGTATCGGTGAAACGCAAACGAAGACTTTTCAAATATATAAAATTGTTTTCACGTCCTCAAATATGAAGGTAGCGTTCGAAGCAGGTAATTAGGGGATGTTAATCATAAGCTAGGCTAGATATATATCACAACTATCCTATCTTGAAGTATAGTGCTTTTTGAAATCTCTTACGCTATATTGTTTCGGATTTTTTAATTTGCAATTAAAGGTTTTCATTGGCCATTTTACATCTTTTTTTTATTTATTTTAAAAAAAAGGAGGATTTAAAAGTATTTTATTAAAATCGTAAACTTGGATAAATAATTTAATCGATATAATCAAGGGATAAAGTATTACTAATGCGGTAACATTACTCAATTTAAAATTAGATATTTCTCTTTCTTTAGTTTTGTTTTCGTTTCCAAATAAAAATAATAGCTATTTAGAAGACGAAGGGGTAAGTATACCTGAATCAAGTACGCGCGAGCGAGAGAATATCATCGGAAAGGATAGACTTTTCGAGTAATACAACAAATCTAATATATAAAATAAATGATGGATGGAAAGAATGCCATGGAAGAATGCTATAAGACTTATTGAAGAGCTAGTCATGCTACGTGTACTTCGTTACGAAAATCTCTTGCAATCTACCCATGTCACAACACAACACAACCCGCCGACTCCTTGAGCTTGTCAATCTGTTTTTGCATGCTCTCGATTGTTCCTTCGTGAAGCTTTCGAGCCTGCTCTGCAGCCTCGTCCCGCTTCCGCAACGCCTCCTGGTATCTTTCACGTTCCGCTACTACGTCATCTTTAAGCTCCTTTAGTTCCCTCTCATACTTTTCCTGGAGCTTAGTAAGCGCCTCCATCAACGATCTGCCGGCGGATGTTTGCTCCACTTCACGTCCTTCTTGGAGCTCCCGTTGGAAGAGGAGTGTCACAGGAGACGTCTTCAAAATAGACCGGACGATGCGTTTCCCATCTTCACTCGTGCCGTCGTAACGATCGACTTGTGCCCCTGCAGAAATCATTCCTTTCCAAAAGTCCGAAATCAGGTCGCCAAACCGTATTTCGTTTTCGTTTGGCGTGGTGCCATGCCACTTAGTCGTGACCAGCTTGACATTACCCATGTTCTCTTGTCCAACTAAGTCCCGAAGGAGATCCAAATTCCTTTTGCCAGTCCCTCCCATACGGCTATCGCTGATAGGATGCAGGTATAGGATACCAGATAGACGAATGCCGGTTTTAAGGTACTCGGAAATCTCTAGGAGGATATCGGTGTCGCTCAAATCGTCGTCATTGAAGCCAGGAGTGTCGATAAGGTGCACTTCGTACCCATCAATGTGTGTAGTTCCGATCTGAATTTGTTTTGTGCCTATGTATAAGTGTTAGAATAGCTCCTAAGCAATAAGATTATACCTACTTACAAGACTTCAGACCATGCCCGATCTCCATCTCATCCAGCCCGGTAATATGTTTGATAAAATATGTCTTTCCTGCTCCTGTCATACCCATGACTGCAATAAGGAGGGATTTGTTGGTGAAGCTTGGAAACGGAATTCCCAATTTCCAGGTCCAGAGCTGGCTGAAGCGACTATGTTGGGAAGAAGGGGGTTGGCCGTGTTGAGTCATGGCTGAAAGAAAAGCGCCACGGAACAATTAGGAAGGAAGGCTCGATGCCGTTCCTGAAGCTTAGTTAACGAGATCTGATGTTTAGGGAAGCAGAAATGTCAAACGTGGGGACAGAATAACAAAGATAAAGCACGGAGAGATATCTTGACATCGAAGGTCGATTACGCAATTCTTCTGTGATCCAATTGAGCTCGCCCACTTGCACGAACTGGATTGGAGACCTGTTGATGTGTTTAGCTTGGGGATAAGGACATCTATTCGGTGGCAGCGTGTGTTACCGTAATCTTGCATAGTGGGGCAGACGCAAAATTCATGCACCATATCGACCCATTTGGGGAATTGCATGTAACCCAGGGCCTCATTGGATCTCGAACTTCGGCTTTCGTATGCTTGTTTTTCGGCATGCCGATACAAAGATGATATGAATGACACGTGCGATCCAGCATCCACACTAACTTGGCCGTGAGCCTGGTTCGTAATGCTGGATTGACTTCGTACAACCAGTGGCGCGTGCAAGGAAATCGAGACACGGCAACAACAACGTTTGCGAGAAGTCCGGTATCCAGGAAGGACGACTCGTTGGAGACGTCACATCTGGGAAAGTGCATAACTCTAAAACTTCCAAATATTCGCTCATCTCAATCTAGACAATAACAGCGTCTGTGTAAATATGCTCGATTGGCCGAGTATAGTTGGGGACGATTAGAGAAGTTAAGGCTACATCCGATCGCAAGAGGCTGAGAACTTCGTAAATCTGATCATGGGAATCGATTTAATTGTTGTGCATCATCGATAAAAAAAGCGACTATAGAGCTTTGTCAACCAGAGTGTCCCCAAAGGACTCTAGTCTGCCGAGGCTTTGCTGATCAAATGAGTGAGTGCGACGAATTATTGATCAATCAATCATTTCGTGAGTAAATCGGAGCAGAACGCAATTAGCAAGTTATATTTCACTGGCAGTCCTCTCTGAGGCGTCATGAACACTGACTAAGCGTCACCGAATACCTCTGGTGCCTAAATGGTGCAAACTTTCGCCTCGCTTGGCGAATTCCTTCTTCTGCAACATCTCTCCACATCTTCATCGCAAACAGGCCTGTTCCCAGTACAGCTTGTGATGAGCAACGCTACCTCATATTACAAGGATCAATAACTTAGGTAGCAGAGCGCTCTTCCTACTCGCCCTGAGACACAAAACCATCAAGCTTGTGTCCTCGTTGCCCTCGAAATTTTTTAGATCCAAACACTTGTCGAAGCCTGATTGAGACGGGTCGACAGTCACCATATCGTATTGAGCATTATAAAATATCAGAGCTCCAGAGTATGCCGACCACGAATGCACTTTGTGCTCTGTCTTCTCTCGTGCATCACGGTGAGATGATGACGAAAACATGGATTTATTCTTCGATATTTTCCCAGCTTTTGCCACGGAACTGACAAGTAAAATTGTATGGACAGCAGATAGTAACAGCAAATTTGGGAAACCCGTACCTCGTTTCACCTTCTATTACTTTGCAGTACCTGGCAAACTATGTCCCATACGTTAGAGCTCATTGACTGAGCAACACCGTAACAGAGAGCCCACTATATATAATGATACCAAGTCGACTCATCCTCAGTTCCGTCACTAACGAGAAAGCAATAGCGAGGATAGAGCGAGCATTTGCGTAATGCCTCATGCAGCACAAAGATTGTCATCTGAGCATGGTGAATTCATTACCTTCCCGTGTGATCGACGTCGAGATAATGTGTCTACATGAGACAGAGGGGAGAGAGACAGGCGCATATGCAGCCCTCAGTTATTGTTGGGGCGGCGATCAATTAGTCAAGACAACCCATGACAATATTCCGTCGAAAAGGAGAGGCATTGCACCTAAAGACCTTCCACGAACACTGCACGACCTTGTCTAAGTTTGCATGTAGCTCAAAATTCGATATTTGCAGATCGACGCACTAAGTCCCCCCCCCCAGTAATGGCCACACCCCTGTAATGGCCACCTCGCTTAGCACACCACCCTCCCACTTTGAACTTGAATAACTTTTTTAATTTTTTATTGTTATATAAGATAATGTAGAAGATAGTTTTTTAGTACTATAAAAGTCTTCCCCTTTATTTTGACGATCCCCAGCCTTTATTTGTGCCTTTTTAATATCTTTAATTCTTGCAAACTTGGAATTTGGACTTACTTTTACTTTTCGGCGTTTTTTAGGCTCTAATTCCAAAACTCTATGCTTTAGCTACTGAATACGCAATTTATACTATATTATAATAAAATCCTTTTGCTCCCAAGCTTTAGAAACCTTTCTAAAGAGTACTTTAATAGTCGGAAGTGAAGCTTTTTTTAATTAGGGAATTTGGAGGATTTTATTCCTTATATCCTTAGGTTTTTAAGGAGTTAAACCTTCCCAAATCGATAGATTTGCGTTCTAATTAAGTATAGGCTCTTTAGCTTTGTATTTTAAAGTAGTTTCTAATTTATTATTACTATTTTTAAGTAATAATCGGCTAAATAATTGTTTTTCTATATTAGTAGACTATAAATCTATTGCTTTTTACCCAGATTTAATATTATAAATTATTAAACTTTTATTTTTTGCTTTATAATAGTATTGTAAGAAATTTCGCTTTTTTATTAATATAGAATTAATTAATATAATTAGGAATTTAAAGTGTTTTCGATAAGCTATTTTAAATAAGGAAAAAATAGCTAAATTCAAAAGTTGGAGTATATATAAAGTGTAAAAAGGTAAAAATATAAGGTGTATATTATTTGAAAAGCATTTCCATATAAATTCTATTGTTTCATGACTTTTATAATCGTCCAAAATAAGTAACCGGGGCTTAAAAGGGTCACGTGGTGCCGTTTGGGGAATAAAGATCTTTTGTAACTATTTTATAATAGTAGAGTCTATAGTCCAGCCATTGTTAGTTATAGTAAACTTCCAACCTTTGAAACCTTTTAAAGTAATAGTAAACCATTGCTATTGTACTAATTTACCTTTGAATATAACGAGAGGGAGGAGAGCTTTCTTCGTTGTAAAGATATATTTAATAAATGAAGTCCAAGCTTTTGAATTAAGCTATTTTTTTTAAATAAATCGTTTCTAAGCATTTCCTACGATTAGTCCATTGTCTCCTTAACCTTTTATAATCCCTGCTTCGTCTATATTCCACCGGTTTTCAAGTTTAATAGCTTTAATACTTGAAATCGTCAATTTTAAAAACTATTAAGTTAGACTATGGAAGCACACTATATGAATGATATATTAACTAGAGTTAAGGATCCTAAGTACAGCTATTTAAGGGGTTTTATCTCTCGCTCCGGAACTATATTCCTTCGAGAGCCAAACCTATTCCAAAAGCCCGACGCGGTACGACGGCTCTCTTCTAAATTACCTAACTAGATCCTATAGCCAGATCTGCCACTTACTCTAATATTTTTATTTAAATCTAAAATCGAATTTAAAATACTTTTTATCTTTAATGTTTGTTTTAATAAATAGAAGCCAAATAAATGTAAGTACGCTTAGTGTCGAAGGGCGAGGTCTCTAAAGTGTAAAGGGCCTAATTATAGGTTATTTGTTTTTTAGGGCAGGAAACGAATATCGTTCGTAACGCTCAGTATGTGAATATAAACGAAGAAGGCCGTAAAATCGTAATATGGTAATAATCAATAATCGTTAGAATCAGTCAGGGGCTCTCTCAATAGCGAGAAGGCATAATAATCAGGAATCTATCGTTTGTATTCATACTGCCAAAGCTGCCCATATGCTTCAAAGAGAGGGGAAAACCCCTTTTATCTACAAACTACCCCTGCTTAACTAAGTCCAAGTCTCGGCCCAAGCCAAATTCTAAAAGAGGGCAGTTCTCGTAAGAATTATAAAATATTATACAAAAGTAAAATGAATTCTCACTCCACTATATTCGTTTCTTTATAGAAAAAGCTTGCTTTAGAGCTTTAAAAATAGAGCGGAACGGACTAAGAAACTTAATAAGAACTAATTCTATAATTATAATTTAATTTTTTTTTTAATTTCTATTTTTGCAAGAATTAGATATTATTGTAAATATTATCGAATAGTTCTTTAAAAGGATCCTTTATAATTAAAGCGTCGTCCTCGTTTTTATCGATTTATTTAGTAAAATTACTTTCCGCTATTTTCGTATTAATTTTAGCAACTTTTTTTTTGCTTTTAAAACTTAAAAACGAAAAAAGAATAATAATTAATTTCTCTTTATCGTTAAAAATAATAATATATTTTATATTTAATTTAAAAAACTTTTTTAATTTATTTTCCTTATATCGAAAAAACGATTTATTACTAAAAAATAAATTTTTCTTATTAATTTTTAAAATATTAAAGGCGTATTTCATTTGGAAAATAATTTACTTTCGCTATTCGATTCTTTTATAAAATTCGCTAAAGGTGGCACTAAAATCGATTTATTTGCCGATATTATATTAAATTATAGAATAATTATAAAATTTATTATAACGAATTATATCGAAGATTTTTTTAACTTCTTTAAATTAAACGCTTTTAAAAAAAGATTCGTTATTTTTAGTATTTGCAAATTATTTAAAAATAAAAGCACGAAGTTTTTTATAAATAAATTTAACGTTTTTATAATAAATTTTGTTTTTAAAATATTTTTTATTATTAACGATAAATAAATTAATAAATATAAAAATTCGTTTATATTTATTTTTTTTAGCGAAAGTATACGTTACTATAGTACTTTATTAATATAAATGCAAATTAAGAACTTTTATTTTTTTAATCGATTTAATTTTAATAAAAGGAATTATTGCATTATCGAAAAGAGAATTATCGTTAGAGCTAAAGGAAAGATATTTAGTATTATCGTAAGTATTTTGTAAAATCGACTCGAGTTTATTAATATTAAAGATTTTAATGTAGTTTATTTTGGAATTAGATTATTTAAAAAAAAGTTTAATATATAAGTAATCGGCTAAATCGATTACTCTAATATTTTCCTTAAAGAAACGATATTCGTTTTTATCGTAAAAATAGGTTTTTAAAAATCGGGAATAGATTATAAAATAAATAAAATAATTTCTTAAAAATCGATAATGCAGAAGCTATAAAGTAGAATTAGCTTAAAGTAGCTGAATAATAAAGAAATAGTAAGCGTTTCCAAAAAAGGAAAAATTACTCGAAAAATTATAATAATTATGGAATTTTAGCATTTTAATTTCTTTAAGGAAAAGATTTAATAACTTTTTAGTTTTGATTTAATTAAAGAAATCGATTATTATATAAACGATTATAATTTCTAAATCGATGGAAGTAGTAATTATCGAAACGTGAAAAAGTTTAGTTAATTATTTAAAAAAATGAAATCGATTTTTCGTTAAATATTTTTAGCGATATTTTTTAATTTCAAGGACTTTTTTAAAATAAAAATAGATTAAGGAATAAATTTAAACTAATCGAAAATTGGTTTTTTGCATAATTAAAAAATAAATTACAGCGATACGTTTTATTTATTTATTTTAATTAAAATTTAATTTAATATAAAAAAATTTATAAATTTTTTTTAAATATTTATTACATGGAATAGAAAAGGTAATGCTATAATAGCTACGTTATTAAATAGATTTTAAAGCATCGCTTTATTCTTGGAAATTAGTTTTATTAAAAAATAAAATTTTAAACTTTTACTTTTTTATTATTTTGCAATTATATTTTATAATATTTTATATTAATATATTTTCTTTTTTAGAATTTTGCTTTTTGCATAAAATTTTTTTAATAAAATTAATCGTTATATTTATAAATAATAATTTATATATAGTTTTTTTACGCGTCGATTTTCTAATGAATAATAATAGTATTATTAATATTATATAATTAAAAATTATCGGCGAAATTATAAAAATCGTATTTAAAATTAAAGAAATATTAGGAAAAAATATTCGAGATTGCGAAATAATATTAATAAAAATTATTTTAATATTTTTAAGAATAAAAATAAATGTAAAATCTTTTTTAAAAAATTTAATAAAATCGATATCGACGATATCGATATAGGAAATAATTATAAATTTTTATATTTTAAATTCGTTAAGGAAAACGGGAAAAGGTTTTTTAGTATATAAACGTCGAATTAATATATTATATTAATAAAATAAATATTTTAATTTTTATAAAGTTTTCTTTTTTAATTAATTAATTTTTAAAATCGTATTTTTTTATTTAAGTTTTTAAATATAATTCGCTAATTTCAAAATATCGATAGATTTTACGAATTTATCGAAAATATTTAATTTTACGATATTTCGTTAAAGGATTATTATATTAATAATTTTAATAATTTTTTAAAAGGAAATCGTTTTATTTCGAAATATTATAATTAATTTATTATAATTACGTTTAATTATAAAAATATTTCGAAATTTTTTTAAAAATAATCGAAAGAATTAAATTTATATAAAAATTTTATTTTTATAAATTTCGAATTTACTATTTAAAATTTTATAAAATATATTATAAAAATTCTTTATTTTAGTATACGTTTTCTTAACTTTTTTAACTTTATCGTTAAAATTTTTATTTTTTTTATAATAATTTTGCAAAAGTTTAATTTTAAATTTTATCGTTTTTTTAATTTTAATTTTATTTTATTATAAAATAATTTTATTTTTATTTTTATTTTTCTTTTATAATAACTTTTCGTAAAGAATAAAAATTACTTTAATTTTATTAATAATATTAAAGTTTTTAATATTAATTTATATTTTTTTAAAATCGAGAGTTTTTATATTAACGTATTAAAGTTTTATAAAAAATATAAAGAATAGAATTATAGTATTTACGTAAATTATAATATCGATAGTAGAAATTTTAAAAAATATTATAAAAGCTATAGATTAATGCGCGAAAAATGTTGGAGTTATATATATTTAATTAAGATTATTATATAATTTCGAGTATTTGAATCGTGTAAATTAATTTTTAATTACGATTTTGAATGTATTTAAATTTCGAAGAAATAAAAAATAAATTACAAAAAGTTAAAAAAGTTTAAATTTTTATAATTATTATAAAAATTATATAAAATAATTATAATTTTTTATATTTTTGCTTTTATTTATATTTTTAATAAAAGTATATTATAAATAAACTTGAATTTTAATATATAGAATTTTCTATAATAGGAAATATTTAATATTAGCAAATATTAAAAATATATTAAATTTCAAAAATACGATTTTTAATAAATATATAGCTTTATTTTTATTTATTTTTCTTATAAGAAATAGAAGTTTAAAAGTATTTAAAAAAAAGTTTTAGAAATATAATAATGAATAATTATAAATATAAGAATTATAATAATTCTATAATATAACGAGTTAATTTATTAGCTAGAAATAATAGTTTGAAAAGTATATAAAAAAGTAAGATTAAAATATATAAAAGTAACGAAATATAAGCAAAAAAAAAAGTATAAAAAATAGTAAAAAAGTAAATTAATTTCGTTTCTTTATAAATTAAAGCTATTTTTAGCGAATAAGGAATAAATAAAAAGAAGAATATAAAAAAGAATATAGATTATTATATAAAAGAAAAAATATTATTTATTAGGAAAAAGCTTTTTTATATTTAGTAAAAAAGTAAATAAATTATTTTTTTAATTCGCTAATTTAATTATTCGTGAATTTAACGTATTTGCTTTTTTCGAATTTAAATAATTTAAATATTTATATAACGATTTTATTTTTTTTTTTAATTTTTTTTTTAATTTCTTATTTTTTCCATTTTTTGGCAATAATTTTTTCGAATTTCGAATTTTTATTATTAAAATAATCGTATTTCGTATTTTTTATAATTTCTTTTTTTAGGCTAGTATAATATTAATATTGATTTTTTTTTACAAACTTTTTCAAATAATTATCGATATATATTTTTTTAATTAGGATTCTATTTACTTCTTCAAGAATATAGCTACTTTTTAATTAATTAACTTTGGAAACTCGATATAATTTTAGCTATTTATATAATAATTTAATATTCTTCGATTTATTTTAATTTATAAATTTAACGTTATAGACTAAAACGAAATTCTTTATTTTAATAGATTTTTTGCGAATTATATAATAGATATTAAAGTATTTTTATACTTTCTTTTAATTTCGTTTTTTTCGAAATTTAGATTTTTCTATATTTTTATTTTTTATTTTAAATTATCGATAATATAATTTAAAAAAATTAATTTATATATATATTTTATTTTATTTAAAAGTTCTTTAAATTGGAAATCGAATTTTCATTAGTAATATTGCTTTTTTTTTATAAATTATATAAAAAAATATAAAGTCGATAAATCGATGAATAATCGTTTTATTTACGAAAAATATTATTAGTAAATATTATAATTATTTTATTTTCCCTTTTTTTATTATAGTAATTAATATAATAATAATAAATTAATGTCTTCGTTTAATTATTCCATTTACTTTCGAATTATAGACCGAAATAATATATTTATAAATATCGAATTTACGAAATTTTGCAATTATTATTTTTTTAAATTTAATTTTTTTATCGATTTTAACTTTCCCAAATACGTTATATTTATAAATAATATCGTCGAAAATAAATTTAAAAACTTTTATTAATATTAGATTTTTTATCGACTTTGCTTTTATTTATTTAAAGAAATTATTTTATATAATTATTAAATAATCGTAGTTATTATACGCGAGAAGAAATATTATATCGATATTAATATAATAAAATAATGAAATAGCTTTTTAAAAATATAAGACTTTTTTTATTTATGCTTGCTTTTGTACTAGTAATTTTTGCAATTAGCTACAAACTTGCGAATATCTTTATAGTAACTAGCCTAATAATACCGGTTAGCTATTAGGTAATAAATGCTTTTTCATTTAAAATAATTTAATTTATCGTATAATTTATATAATACCGTAGCTCTTTATTCATCGTCGTTTAAGACTAATCGAGAAAAGTAGAATTTGGTAGTATTTTACTAAAGTAAGCGATTTTAAATATTATACGTAGCTATTTCTCGCACGATTTTCCGAAATTCGATCTTCGATAATTATTTAAATCTTTTTAAAGTCGTTAAATACTATGCAATATTTTGGAAATACTTAAAGTATATATCTTTTAACGATTTAAATTTGAAAAAAGTAAATAAGCTTTTTTATTTAAAAGGAATGCCTCGTTTATTTAAAGTTTTAGGCAAAGTTAATACTTAAGAATTCAAGCTAATTTTCGGATTATTCGAAAATTGGCTTAATTCGTAAAGCATTAACTTTTTTCTGCTTAAAAAAGTAATTACATACTTTACTTTAATAATACTAAAATTAGTATTTTCGTTTTTAATAATCGATGCTATTTCGATATAGTTTAGTTTTAATATAATGAATTTATTAATATTAAAATTATTAATTTTATCGTCGTTTTATTACGGTTTTCGTAATAGCTTATTTATAGCGATATATTTTAATTCCTTTATATAGCGAATTTCGAAATCGAATAATCTAATTTATATAAGCTAGCGGGTAATTAGGGCTTTAGGAAAGTTAATAGCAACTCGATTAAGTTATATAATAAATATTTTAGTATTTATCTCAAAAATAAAATAGATTTCGTATAGCTAAAATCGTAGCTTTTGAAAGTATTTAAAGATTTTATAATATTTTTTTTTAATGGCGTTGTAATTACGCTTAATTTAATTTTAAAGTTTAAACTCGTATCGAGTAATTTTTTTACGTTTTTTATTATTAATTTATTTAAGAATTTCTCTCTATTTAAAAAAATTTACGTTTATTTCAAAAATAATTATATTTTAGCTTTCGGCGGAATTATAATATAATTTATATAATAGTAAAGAAAACGTTAGTTTCTTTTATAGAATTTTTATTACGTCGATTTATTCTTATTTCTAAACGAATAATACGTTTTTCTTTATTAATCGATATAAAGATTTTGCGAAAATTACGTAACTTTTAATTTAAATTTTGTAATATACGTAAATTCCGATAAAAGCTTTAACTTTAATTACGTTTTTATACTTTTTTTAAAGTAGGATTTTTGCGACTTTAGCAAACTTTGGAAATCGTTTTTTAAAGTTGTAAACGTATTCGATAATAATTATTCTATTTTAGTAGAATTAGGACTTTATATTAATATAGACTTCGGCTCTCTTTATTCGATTTATAGTTTTGTCCAAATTTTAAATATATTCGAAAACGTATTATCGAACTTTAGATAAAGCAAGCTCGTTATTATAATTCGTATACGGTTTTTTAATTTTAATATTATCGATGAAAAATATTATTACTTTAAGGAAATAATTTTTTAAAATCGTTATTATTATTCATACGAATTAGACTATTAAATTTATCGCATTTATAGAAAATATAATTATTCGAAGTAATTCGATAGAAATTATAAAAATTATTATATTTTTATTTCGAACGTTTAAAGTAAATTAATTATATTTAAAAAAGAAGTTAATGAAAAAAGTATAAAAGTATTTCGTGAATTTTTTAAAGAATTTATCGATAATAAAAAAATATATTTGTATTTTTTAACGTAATAAAGTTTATTTTTATTATAGCGTTAATTAATTTATACGTACTAAGAATTTTTTTAATTATTAAAAATTAAAAGTTTTAATAAAATTTATTACTTTTTTTAAAGATTTTTCGATTTAATCGTTTTTAAAGCATTTTCATTATTATTGGGAATAGAGTTTTCGAGTAAAGGAAGTTTTTTTTTTGCTATATAATATACTAAATCGTTTTAATAAGAATTAAAAAACTAATATTTTTATTAATCTTTTTTATTTTTTTTTAATTAAATATAATAACTTTCTCGCGATTAAAAAGTATTTTATCGAATATTACTTTTTTCTTTTCCTATAATTATATTTCGACTTTTAATATAATTAATCGTTTAAATATAAATTAAAATTCTCGTAGTATTACCGTTATTTAAAATAGTAAATACGTCGAGTATTTATTTATAAATTTTTATAAATATTCTCGTACTTTAAATCGTTTATATTAATTTAACTATTCGTTAAATTCTTTTTCAATTCTATTTATTAAATTTATAAGCTAAATTTTTTAAGTTTTTTTTTTATATATAATATCGACGTTAATTTCGTATAGTTTTACTTTAAATTAATTTAATAATTTCATTAGTTTTTTTATTTGAATTTCTTATTTATTTCTACGAAATATTATTTTTTAACTTTATTTTTTATTTATAAAATAAAATAAAGTTTTTTTTTTACTATTTTTTCTAATATTTTAATCTTCCTTTTTTACATTTATATTAAAAAATAAATATAATAATAACGAAAAATATTTTTTTGCTTTTGTATTCGATATATTTTATATTAAAATTTTTTTCGCTTTTTTTTTATTAAATATAAAAAATAGTTTATAAAAAATAAATAAAAACGTTTTCTTTCGAATATCGCTTTCGGCCTTTTTTATATTTGCAATATTAATCGAGTTAAAATTAGAATTTATAAAAAAGTTTTCGAAGAAAGAAAAGGATTTATTTCGTTTTTTAATATTGCTTTTTTTTTTATAATATTAATTATTAATTTTTCGATTTAAATTTTTTATTTTCCATTTTTTTAATATATGAATTTATTTTAACTCGATGTATATTTTTGTAGCGCGAGTTATTCTTTAAAAAAAGAACGATTATAATAATATATTTATTTATAAAATTTATAAAATTATAAAAGATTTCATTTTATAATTTATTGTTTTTATATTCGATTTGCATTTTTATAGCTTTAATAAATAGTATTTTTAAAAAGATCTTTTTCGCGTTATCGACGAAAAAAAAAAAGATCGTGCATTTAACTTTATTTTCGAGCTTAAGAATTAAATACGCAATTCTACGGAATTCGAATCGATCGCTAATTGCAATAAATAATTGGAAATCCTAAATATCCATAATTGCATTTCCAAGTTCTCGGGCTATATAAATAGGCAAAATATAATATTTAACGTTTATATTAAACGTTCTTTCGGTAGTAGCTTTTTTTCGAGATTTTATAAAATGGAAGTATATCTTCGGAGCTACTATAATATATCTCTTCCGAATTAGGAATTAAAAATCGATATTAATAAAATTGCCTTTAATCGTTATTAATCTCGTATTTGGAATACTAACAAATAGAGTCGATCTCGCAATTATACGTTTTAGCTTTTGCCGCAGTATTCTCTATATATTAACTTCTATTATTATTTTTTTGGCTATCGCAAATCCAGCTTTAATTAGCGATAAGTAATAATTATTGTTTTTATACTATTAATTAACTATAATAGCTCCAAGGTTAAAAGTTTTCAAAGCTTATGCGATTAATAGTATACTTTTCCTCATTTGTGAAAATCCTACTTTAAATTTCGAAAGTCTTTTTAGCTTAAGCACTTCTTCTATAAAATCATCGTTAATTTCCCGCTCGAAATCCGTTTTTATAATTTCGTTTTTAAAAAAATAATTTACCGCCATTTCTTTACTATTAAACCGCTCGGCAATTATTTCTCTTTATAATCTAATTTAAAAAAACTATTTTTCAATCCTCGCTTTACATTTAAAGCTATTCTTTATTCGAGACGTTTTTCTTATTTTCTTTACTATTATAGCGTTTCCTAAGAAATTAATAAATAAATTTTTATAATAATCCTCGATTAAATTATTAAAGGGAACTTTAACGTCGATATAGCCTTTTTCAAAATATAAGCCAAGCTTCGATCTTTTAGCGATTTCTTATTCTCGATATATAAACGAAGTATTCTTTTATATTTCGATAGCTATAGCGGAATTAACGTCCAATTTACTAGCTTTTTTAACTTTTTTTTTAATTGCTTTTTTCATCGATTTCTAAATTTTTTTAATATTATCGATATATTTACTAAAGTTATAATTATATTCTTCTCTTTAAACTTGGGATTTAATTTAATTATACTAACGTTTATTATTTCGAAATATAAAAAAACGAGATTTTTAATTAAAACTTTATCTTCTATAGTATTATTAATTATTTTATTTATAAATATAACCGCGATTAATTAAATCGTTTATCAAAAAGCATCGTTTAATAAAAATATAATTATATTTAAAGTTAATATTTCCCGCTAAAATTTAATTAAAGCATTTATAGCAATATCGTTTAAAATAAATAGTATTTGCATTAAGGTCGATTATCTCGCCTAAATTATTTTGTACTATAAGTAATTCCTCAAATATTTAAGCCATTTTATTTAAAGGGGCGTACACTTTGCTATACCCTTTATAGAGCGCTTCACTATATTGTCCGTTTTTGCCTTCGCGGCCTCGGCTTTCGCTATATTCTCCACGTTCGTATCCCTTGTATCGGGCAAGAGATATCGATAATTACTAAGCTTAACTTAGTAAAACTACAACGCTATTTAGCTTCGAGGTTAGCTCCATTATATTAGTCTTTAAAGCCGTTTTCAAATCCTTGAAAATAATAGAGAAAAGGGAAAGTTTCTTTAGTTTTTGCGTAAATAAATTAATTTTTAAAAATTCTTTCGAAATAATAAATCGGCGAGTTCTTTAAATAATATTAAAAGCTAATAGTTATTTCGTTTTTATAAAAGCGAGTTTCGTAATAGTCTCGTTTATTCGTAATTATTGAAATTGAAGTTTTTTTTTATTTTATTTAAATAAATCGGGCGGAATCGGCAAGAAATAATAATTAATGGAATTAAAAGCGATTCGCTATATAATAGTATTTAAATATTTTTGCTTAATCTTTACATATTTCGAATTATTTACTTTATTATATTTACGTTTTTTTTCTTTATATTAGTATACGTTAATCGCAATTTTATATATTATTTCGTAATTATAAATAAATATATTCTCGAAGTTAAAACGTTTATTATTAAAGATTTTATTACGAACGAAAATAGGCAAACTTTTTATGAACTATTAATATTAATGTATTCGATTTAGTTTACTACATTTAATAAGTTTTTTAAAAACTCGATTAAAAAAATTTACGAAAGTTTTTATTATTATTTTCTTAATTTATAATTAAATAATAATTCATTATAAAAACTCGTGGCTAATTTTTAAACTTTTTTAATCGTTATTTTAAAATTTTTTTTTAAAAACGTTATAAAACTTTTTTTTATCGTAAGTAACTTTTTCTTTATAATATTTAAAAAAAGCACAAATTTATTTTTTATATAAAAAATTAATATATTTAAAAATTCGAGTTTTTTTAAATTTAATTATAATTATATAATTTTTATATATATTATTATATCGTTTTAAAAAAGCCGAGATGTTTTCTTCCTTGAATTATAAAGCTTTAAAAGCTTTAAGTAATAGTATTTATAATTCGGGAATAAAAATTATTTTTCTTTTATTATTTTTAATTACTTCCTTTTTTTTTCTTTTTAGTTTATTTTAATTAACGTTCGAAAAGTTCGCGAATAAAGTAGGTATTATAAATTCTATTAAATATTTAGTTAATCTCGACGGTTTATTATTCGAAGTAAATAATGTAATAGTAAGCGTTTTAATAATTATTATTAGAATATTAGATAAAGTAATTATAAATAAAGTTATAATTAAAAATTTAATCGATATTTAAAATGTAATAATTGCAAAAGTTTTAAAAGTGAAAGTATTTAGCGAAAGTAAAGATTATAAAGTTTTCGAAAGTTTTAGTACTAAAAAAACTTATTTATGGAATTAGATTTTTAATTTCTTTATAATTTATTATAAGTTTTTTTTTTTTCGAAAACGTATTTAAAATTTGGTTTTTTTCTTTTTTTAAATAAGCTTTTTTTTTTAAATCGCTTTCTATTTTCCATTATTTAAAATCTTTTTTCTAAGTAAAGTATTATTATTTAAATTTTTAATTTTTTAATTATCGATTTTCTTTCGTCGTATTAAATTTAATATATTTTCGTATTCGATAATTATTCCTTCGATTACTTTCGCTATCTCCACTATTTTTAGTAAGGCCTATACTAAAATGCTTAAAAAAGTTAGAATTAATATATAAAATAAAAATGCAACCTCGTTTGCAAATAAAATTATAATTTTTTATTTTTATAATTAAAGCTTCTATTTTAAACTAATTTCCCTATCCTTATCGTTAATTCCTCGATTCGCCGTCGTAGACTACTATCGCGGATTTCTCCTTCTATTTTCCAAGCTAGTCCCTATATTTAAAGCTTTTAATTTTCGAACGTATTTAAAACTTAAATAGTAATTAATATTATTATCTTCTAATAAAATCCTTTAAAGTATTAATTAAAGGTACGTTTATTCGAATTTTCCTAAACTTTAGCTATTTAACGATTTCTTTAATCGTAATGCTTTTTGCCGTGTAGATTCGAAACTAATAAATTGCAGCTTTATATAATGAAAACTCCCTTTCTATGTAAATTATTAATATCGAAGGGCGAGGTCTCTAAAGTATAAAGGGCCTAATTATAAGTTATTTATTTTCTAAAATAGAAAACGAATATCGTTTATAACGCTTAATATATAAATATAAACGAAAAAGGTTATAAAATTGTAATATAGTAATAATTAGTAATTATTAAAATTAATTAAAGGCTTTTTTAATAGCGAGGAGGCATAATAATCAGGAATTTATCGTTTGTATTTATATTACTAAAGCTGCCCATATGCTTCAAAGAAAGGGGAAAACTCCTTTTATTTATAAATTACCCTTACTTGACTAAGTCTAAGTCTCGGCCCAAGCCAAATCCTGAAAAGGGGCAGTTCTCGTAAGAATTGTAAAATATTGTACAGAAGTAAAATGAATTCTTACTCTATTACATTATAATCGCTTTTATAGAAGTAATAGCTTAACCACGGAGTTTTACCTTCCGCTATATATATAGCTTTATTTAAAATAAATCTTTATATTATAAATATATTTGCTTTGCCGTTAATTTTAAATTTAGCTAATTTTAAAACGTGTATTTTTTTATATAGTTTTAAATAAAGTTAAGTATTTAACGTATTGCAAATAGTCTCGAACTTCTTTAGTAATCCTTCGATAAAGTATTCGAGCATCTCCTTTTTGCTATAAAATCTCGCTAAGTTAGCAAATATAACTCTCCTTTTTACTTCCATTAATATAGTTTAAATAAAGTCGATTATTATTAAAATCGTATTCCCATCGATATCTCTACTATATTAAAAGAAAGTAATTTATTTAATATTCTTGCGATTTTTTTATAAAGTAATTATATTATATTTTACTTAAAAATAATTCTATTAATCTTTAGTAAAGTAATATAATTATACGAATTTTTTATCGATATCGCTAAATATTTTTAATATTTTTAATTTATATATAATAAATATTTTTTTATACTTCTCGGATTTCGTTTCGTCAAAAAAGCCTAAGCCAAGGTTTTTTCTTTTTAAGAGTTTTAGTCCTCCGAGGCTTCTACGCAATGCCTCCATGTTTTCGACTGCGGTTTTAGTAATATTTAGAGAGAGTTTTAAAGCAAAACTGCTTATGTCGAAGGGCGAGGTCTCCAAAGTATAAAGGGCCCAACCGTAGGTCATTTGTCTTCTAGGGCAGGAAACGAATACCGTCCGTAACTTTTAGTATATGAATATAAACGAAGAAGGCCGTAAAATCGTAATATGGTAATAATTAGTAATCGTCAGAATTAGTCAAAGGCACTTTCAATAGCGAGGAGGCATAATAATCAAGAATTAATCGTTCGTATTAATATTGCTAAAGCTCCCCATCTTCTACTTTAAAGAGAGAGGAAGACCCCTTTTATCTACAAACTACCCCTGCTTAACTAAATCCAAGTCTCGGCCTAAGCTAAATCCTTGAAAGGAGGCAGTTCTCGTAAGAATTATAAAATATTATATAGAAGTAAAATGAATTCTTACCCCATTATATTCGTTTCTCTATAGAAAAAGCTCGCTCTAAAGCTCCAAAAATAAAGCGAAACGGACTAAGAAATTAAATAAAAACTAATTCTATAATTATAGCTTAATTTTCTTTTTTAATTCCCATTTTTGCAAAAATTAAGTATTATTGTAAATATTATCGAATAGTTCTTTAAAAGAGTCCTCCATAACTAAAGCATCGCTTTCGTTTTTATCGATTTATTTAGTAAAATTACTTTCTATTATTTTCGTATTAATTTTAATAACTTTTTCCTTGCTTTTAAAACTTAGGAATAAAGGAAGAATAATAGTTAATTCCTTTTTATTATTAAAGATAACGATATATTCTACGTTTAATTTAGAAAACTTTTCTAATTTATTTTCCTTATATCGAAAAAACGATTTATTGCTAGAAAATAAACTTTTTTTATTAGCTTTTAAAATATCGAAAGTGTATTTTACTTAAAAAGTAATTTGCTTTCACTATTCGATTTTTTTATAAAATTCGCTAAAAATAATATTAAAATCGATTTATTTGCCGATATTATATTAAATTATAAAATAATTATAAAGTTTATTATAACGAATTATATCGAAGATTTTTTTAATTTCTTTAAGCTAAACGCTTTTAAAAAAAGATTTATTATTTTTAATATTTACAAATCGTTTAAAAATAAAAATATAAAATTTTTTATAAATAAATTTAACGTTTTTATAGTAAACTTTGTTTTTAAAACATTCTTTATCGTCGACGGCAAGCAAATTAATAAATATAGAAATTCGTTTATATTTTTTTTTTTTAGCGAAGGCATATATTACTATAGCATTTTGTCGATATAAATGCAAATCGAAAACCTTTATTTTTTTAATCGATTTGGTTTTAATGGAAGGAATTATTATATTATCGAAGAAAGAATTATTATTAGGACTAAAGAAAAGGTATTTAGCACTATTGTAAATGCTTTATAAAATCGACTCGAGCTTATTAGTATTAAATGTCAGAGTAAGTGGCAGATCTGGCCATAGGATCTAGTCAGGTGATTCAGGGGAGAGCCGTCGTACCGCGTCGGGCTTCCGGAATAGGTTTAGCTCTCGGAGGAACGTAATTCCGGAGCGAGAGATAAAACCCCCTAAATAGCTATACTTAGGATCCTTAACTTTAATCAATATATCATTTATATAATGTGCTTCCACAGTCTAACTTAATAGGTTATAATGCCCGATTACTATTTAATAATTAATAATTAATTGCCTTTAAAACCCTCTCGTGTCGGCGACCGAGAGCTAGTAAGTAATTCAATAAGACTTCTAATTAGAGGGGAGCAGCAGCCAGCAAGTACAGAAGTATTACTATAGGTAATCCAATTGGAAAGCGCTACGAACTATAAAAGTCCTAGACCCTTCGCATGAAGAAATAGGCAAAGCTATACGACTAAAAGTATCGGGATTAAAGTGCTACTCCAATAGTGAAGAAAATAGATTATAGAATAATTTAAATTTTACTACTATATAATAAATCGGTTAATCGAATTAATTTGCAGATTTAACTATATTTAAGCTACGATTCGATAGCCTAAAAATACTCGAACAGATTCACAGATTTATTAAACTTAAACTACGTTTCGATAATCTAAATTCCATATACTTTACCCCCTTTCCTATATTATAATCTATTATCGATATAAAATCTAATAGCGAATTATGGAGCGAGACGAAGCTTCTAATCCTAACGAGACTTAATTATATAAGCTAGTTCGAAAAAGCCGAATTATACTTCGAAAGTAAAAGCTAGAAGTACGCCATCTATAAGACACTCGAATAATACGCGGCCATATACTTCCAGCTCCCAAACTCGCCCACGCCAGCAAGCAGTTCTACTTTAGGACTCTCTCCAAATACTACTGAAACCGTAGCCGAAAATATGGAGGCATTGCGTAGAAGTTTCGAAGGACTAAAACTCTTAAAAGAAAAGAACTTTGGCTTAGGCTCCTTTAACGAAACGAAATCCGAGATGTATAAAAAGACATTTGCCGTATATAAATTGAAAATATTAAAAGCATTTAACGATATCGATAAAAAATTCGTACGATTATATTATTTCACTAAAGATTAGTGGGATTATCTTTAAATAAAATATAATATAACTACTCTATAAAAAAATCGCAAAAATATTAAGCGAATTACTTCCTTTTAATATAGTAGAAATATCGATGGAAATATAATTCTAATAATAATCGACTTTACTTAAATTATATTAATAAAAGCAAGGAGGAGAATTATATTTGCTAACTTAATAAAATCCTATAGTGAGGAGGAGATACTCGAATACTTTATCAAAGAATTACTAAAGAAATTCGAGACTATTTATAATACGCTAGATGCCTAACCTTACTTAAAACTATACGAAAAAATACATGTTTTAAAACTAACTAAGTCCAAAATCAACGGCAAAGCAAATGCATCTATAATACGAAAACCTATTTCAAATAAAGCTATATATATAGCGAAAAGCAAAACTCTATAATCGAGCTATTACTTCTACAAAAGCGACTATAATCTCGCGAACTATAAATTAAAAAATTTATTATTTAATCTTATTAAAAAGTTTCGAATATTAAAAGTTAAACGATACTTATCCAAATTAAAAAGAGATAAACGAAAAGAATAAACCTCGCCTAAAAATAAAGCGTATAAAAGTCGAAAGTAATACATTAAGAAATATGCCCACTACTATAAAAATCACGGGCATACCGCTAAAGACACCGACGACACTTTATACTCAAACTATAATACATTATTTAAATTGGGAATTAATAAAAATAAAAACGTTAACGAGAACTATTATATTTTTAAAAGCAAATTTAGTAAAATCTCTAATTTATACTAATACGAAAATATCGGCTACATAGCATATATAACTAACTAACTTAATTTATTTAAAAGCCTATTAATTAAAATTAAAAAGCGTACTATTAAAATTGGAGGAAAGATATTATATACTAATAAAATAAAAACTACTAAAATAAAGATCGCGAGCGTTTCTTTACTTTTGCTAAATATTTTATATATTTCTAATTTAAAAATAAATCTTTTTTTAAATTGAAAGATTTACTTCGATTAAAAATATATTAAAATCTTTAATAAAAACTCTATATAATTTATAAATAAAAATAAAAATATAATTCTTTAAGCCGATATAAAAAAAGGATTATATTTTATATCAAAAATTATACCGCGATTTTAAAGTATTAAAAAGATTACTTTTCTAAATACTAATTAAAATTTAAATAAAAGCAAATGTAATAATTCGTTTATTTTATTAAATTTCCTAAATTTAGTTTGGGAAATAAAACCTAATAAACTAAAGAAGCCTTTTATTAACTTAAATTTAAAATCTAGTTCTTAACTTAAGTTAATAAAGCCAGCCTTTAAACTAATTACTTCTAAAAAAAACTTCGATAAGAAGAAAAATAATAATGACGAACTTTACTACTATATAGCCTTTATAGCCGACGAGATTACGTAGTAGAAAAAAGTGGATGCTTTTAAAAAAGCAAAAAATAATTATTTTATAAAAAAGTTATTAAAAAAGGAAAGGATTAATTATTATAATTTTATATATAAACGATTCGATTATATGGGACCTAATTAACTTCGAAACCTATATAAAGTAACGAAGCTTAAAAAGCTAATTATTATTCCATTAAAAAAGGAAATTTGCAAAGTTTACAAATTAATTAAATTAAGGAATAAAACAAACAAAAGGTTAAGCCTTTAGAAAAAATCAATTCTTGCCTTAGTTTTAATCGATGTTGCAAAACTATTCTTGCTATCGTTAAAAGGAAATATATAATTTTATTAAATTATTAATAATTTAACCCGTCGTATATGGATTTTACTAGCCAAAACGAAATCGGATTTAATGCTGGGATTAGAAAAGTAGAAGAATCGAGAAAAGCTTGCAATTAATTTAAAAGTTATAGTAATAAAATTAAATAACGTAGTAGAAATTAAAAAAAAGCTTAACGAATAGTTAAAATAAGGTGTAAAAGAGGAACCGACGATAACGTACGAAGAATCGCACTAAAACGATATTACCGAAAGGAATATTTAAAAAATGGAAATTAATATAAAATTATCTTTAAAAAATATAAAATTCCCTTTAAAGTTTTAGAATTAAGCTGCAAAACATAGCACACAATTATAGAATATTATACTATATAAGCCACTCGTCGACGGAGTGAGATTTATTTCGAAAAGTATATATATAAAGATAATTCCTAATATAGACTACGTTAAAGTCTTCAAATGCGTATACTATTTATACATTAATCCAAAGTCTTAGCCCGCAAATACTATTAATAAAAAATTCTTAAATAAAGGAAAAAAAAGCGTCTTTATTAAATATAGCGAGAAAACGATGTAGTAGCATTAAATATATACCCTTAACTTAAATAGGGCAGAAATAATAAAAATAATAAACTTCGATAAAAAGCGCTAAAGAGAAAAACTTAATTTTCAAATACGAGAAAAAAGTAAAGTTCTATTATAAAGTATATTTTTCAAAAGCTTTATATCAAATGCATTAGCGATAAAAAGGCTAGCCGGCCGGCCGTTAAAAGAAGATACTATTCCATTTATTACTACATTTCCAAAAAAACTTAATAACTTCTTTATCGAAATACTATCCACTACTACACCTATCTCGAAATACCAAGAATTACGAAATAAGCAACTATAAGCCGAGGAAATCCCTTCCTTTTTTATAATCGATAATGCCAAAGGGAAAGATAAGGAAATCGATGTAGCCTTTGCAAATAAAAAAACCGATAAATTCGTAATAAAAAATGCGCTAAATAATAAACGATTAATACGATTAATAATGTATAATCTAAATAAAGCCGAAAATATAAAATCTACGAAGAAGAACTCGATACAACTCGAGGCACGAAGCTAGGAGGAGTCCACTTTCGAGGACACTTTTATAATAGACGCTCTAAAACCAATAGAAGTTAATAAAAGTAGCACCCATAGGGGAGCTATAATTAAATCTGAAAAGCAAAAGAACTATAATACCGATAAAAATAATCGAGCGAATAAAAAGGTCAAGGCCTTTATCGCAGCTTTTATTCAATATCGAATCATCGAACTAAAGATAGAAATCGAAGAGTTAGCATTTATCGCTACAAAAGAAACCATTAATATTACTATCCCGAAATTCTATAAAAAATAATCTTTAACTTAAAGCATAGCGACGAATAAAAGGAAGCTATAATAAAAGAAATTAAATCCTTAAAAACAAATAAAATATAGACGAAAAAGAAAGTATTTAAAAACACGAACCTAATATCTACAAAATAAATCTTCATTATTAAAATAAACTTTAACGAATTTTTAGAATAATACAAAGCCCGCTTTATAGCTAAAGGATTTTCTCAAATATTTAATGAAGATTACATTGAGACCTTCGCATTTACTATACGTATAAATATACTATATATATTCCTTGCTATAATTATTACAAAGAACTTAGAATATAAATAATACAATATCAAAAACGCGTTTATTGAAACGTCCTTGAAAAAACGCATTTACTTATCCATTCCCGAAGAAATCCCAATTAAAAAGGAATATGCGCTAAGAGTGCTAAAAAGTTTATATAATTTAAAATAATTAGCACGAGATTAAAATACTTTTTGCAAAAACTATTTAATTAAGCTAAGCTTTATATAAAGCTTAGCGGATCCTTATTTATTTACCCACGCTAAAAAAAGTATTAAACTCCTCGTTTATATAAACGATATAGCCGCTGCCGCTAAAGATAACCGTAATTTGGATTAGTTTTATAACTTAATGCGCAAACGCTTTTATATTAAACCTTTAAAGAAAATTAATAAGATTTTAAGTATAAAAGTCTCGCGTAATCACGCTATTAAAAAATTATTTTTAAATTAAAAACAATATCTAAAGAAAATACTATAGCGATTCGGGCTACTAATAGAATCAAATTCTATAAAGAAACCGAAACTTACATTAATAACTAGAAAGTACAACAAACTTAAAATTACTAAGCCTAAAAAGGATAAAACCGATCGTACTAAATACTAGCAGAAAATCGAAAGTGTGATATACACTATAATCTTCACTAAACCAAATATAGCCTTCCATATTAAAAAACTAAATTAGCAATTGCAAAACTCTATGAAATAATACGATAGTAGAATAAAAAACCTTGGAAAATATCTATAAATAATAATTAAGCAAAAGATTAAATATAAGCCGCCGATTACTATAAATAAAAAGATTTATTTCACAAACTCGATTTAAAAAATAAAATCTAAAGCGAAAGTAAATAAATCGAATGTAAAGTCGCTATTAATACTTTATTTTAACGTTAATTAAACAAATATAAAAAATCGCAAAAGTATTTTAAAATACGTAGCGATGCTATATAAAAAACCGATTTTATAAAAAAGCCGAAGGCAGAGATTAATAGTAACCTCGAGTATAAAGTCTAAGTATATCGGCATAGCAATATACTGCAAACAAAGACAATAGCTCGCACAAATTCTTAAAGATATAGGATTCCTCTAATATATTAAAAAAAACCTAAAGCTCGTCGATATAAAAGCTAATAACCAAGGTGCAATAGCACTAATTAAAAATCCCCAACTCTATAAAAAATCAAAGCATATCGATATAAGCTATTATCATATTCGAGACTTGGAAACTAAATAACGTATATCGATTACATACATTCCGATTAATGAGATAGTAGCTAATAAATTTACGAAACCACTAAAAAAGACTTTATTCGGGAGATTTAAAGGCATAATGGGCTTTGTTAACGAAAAAATCGCAGAAGCCGCCTAAATCCTTATATAGAAACGATAACTTCTAAGAACTGCTTTAAAAAAAGCATTTGCTTAAATAAATCATAGTTTGAGTAGGAGTTGAGTGCAGAGGAAAAATGGAATAGAGTCCAATCGCATTATAGATGCCTGACAATTTAGGCCAAATTCTGGGTTTCCCAGAAATTAGCCTGATATTTAAAGTACTACAAATAAAAGACTTCAGCCTTAGGATTAGCGACGCCACTAGGCGTACTTACATTCATTTAGCTTCCATTTATTAAAACAAACACCAGAGATAAAAAGCACCCTAGATCCGATTCTAGATCTAAGTAGGAGTGTCAAAGTAAGTGGCAGATCTGGCTATAAGATCTAGTCAAGTGATTTAGAGGAGAGCCGTCGTACCGCATCGGGCTTCCGAAATAGGTTTAGCTCTCGGAAGAACGTAGTTCCGAAGCGAGAGATAAAACCCCTTGAATAGCTATACTTAGGATCCTTAACTCTAGTCAATATATCATTCATATAGTGTGCTTCCACAGTCTGACTTAATAGTATTTAGCGTTTATATCAAATATTTCTTCGGCAATAGCTTTTTTTTAAAGTTTTACGAAATGGAAGTATATTTTCGAAATTATTATAATATATTTCTTTCGAATTAAAAATTGGAAATCGATATTAATAAAATTGCTTTTAATCGTTATTAATTTCGTATTTGGAATATTAGCAAATGAAGTCGATTTCGTAATTATATATTCTAGCCTTTATCGCAGTATTCTCCATATATTAGCTTCTATTATTATTTCTTTAATTATTGCAAATCCAACTTTAATTAGCGATAAATAATAATTATTGTTTTTATACTATTAATTAACTATAACGGCTTTAAAGTTAGAAGTCTTTAAAGCTTATACGATTAGTAGTATATCCCTTTTCGTTTATGGAAGTTCTGCTTTAAATTTCGAAAGTTTTTTTAATTTAAGCACTTTTTTTATAAAATTATCGTTAATTTTTCGCTCGAAGTTCGCTTTTATAGTTTCGTTTTTAAAGAAATAATTTATCGCTATTTTTTCGCCGTTAAATTACTTAGTAATTATTTCTCTTTGCGATTTAATTTGGGGAAGCTGTTTTTCGGCCTTTACTTTATATTTGAAATTATTTTTTATTCGGAACGTTTTTCTTATTTTCTTTACTACTACAATATTTCTTAAAAGATTAATGGGCAAATCTTTATAATAATTCTCGATCGAATTACTAAAGGGAACTTTAATATCGATATAGCCTCTTTCAAAATATAAGCTAAGCTTTAGTTTTTTAGCGATTTCCTATTTTTAGTATATAAATAAAGTACTTTTTTGCATTTCAATAGCTATAGCGGAATTAATGTTTAATTTACTAGCTTTTTTAATTTTTTTTTTAATTATTTCTTTCATCGATTCTTAGATTTTCTTAATATTATCGGCACGTTTATTAAAATTATAATTATATTCTTTTCCCTAAATTTAGGATTTAATTTAATCGTATTAACGTTTATCGTTTCGAAGTATAAAAGAACGAGATTCCCGATTAAAATTTTATTTTCCATAGCACTATTAGTTATTTTATTTATAGGCATAATCGCGATTAATTAAATCGTTTATTAAAAAGCATCGTTTAATAAAAGTATAGTTATATTTAAAATTAATATTTTCCGCTAAAGTTTAATTAAAATATTTATAGTAGTATTATTTAAAGTAAATAGCGTTCGCGTCGAGGTCGATTATCTCGCTTAAATTACTTTATACCACAAATAATTCCTTAAATATTTAAGCTATTTTATTTAGAGGAATGTATATTTTGCTATACTTTTTATAGAGCGCTCTATTATATTATTCGCCTTTGCTTCCGCGGCCTCGGCTTTCGCTATATCCTTTATATTCGTATCCTTTGTATCGGGCAAAAAGCATCGACGATTATTAAATTTAATTCAATAAAGCTATAACGCTATTTAATTTCGAAGTTAGCTCCATTGTATTAATTTTTAAAGCCGTTTTTAGATCTTTGAAAATAATAAAGAAAAAGGAAAGTTTCTTTAATTTTTATATAAATAAATTAATTTTTAAAGATTTCTTTAAAGTAATAAATCGGCGAGTTTTTTAAGTAGTATCGAAAGCTAATAACTATCCCGTTTTTATAGAAGCGGGTTTTGTAATAGTTTCGTTTATTTATAATTGCTAAGATTAAAATCTTTTTTTATTTTATTTAAATAAATCGAGCGGAATCGGCAAAAAATAGTAATTAGTGGAATTGGGAGCAATTTGCTATATAATAGTATTTAGATATTTTTGCTTAATTTTTGTATACTTCGGATTATTTACTTTATTATATTTACGTTTTTTTTCTTTATATTAGCATGCGTTAATTATAATTTTATACATTATTTCGTAATTATAAATAAATATATCCTCGAGGTTAAAACGTTTATTATTAAAGATTTTATTACAAATAAAAATAAGCAAGTTTCTTATAAATTATCGGCATTAATATACTCGATTTAGCTTACTACGTTTAATAAGTTTTTTAGAAACTCGATTAAAAAGATTTACGAAAGTTTTTATTATTATTTTTTTAATTTATAATTAAATAATAATTTATTATAAAAATTTATAGTTAATTTTCAAGCTTTTTTAATCGTTATTTTAAAACTTTTTTTTAAAAACGTTATAAAATTTCCTTTTATCGTAAGCAACTTTTTCTTTATAATATTCAAAAAAAGCACGAATTTATTTTTTATATAAAAGATTAATATATTTAAAAATTCGAGTTTTCTTAAATTTAGTTATAATTATATAATTTTTATATATATTATTATATCGTTTTAAAAAAGTCGAGATATTTTCTCCTTTAAATTATAGAGCTCCAAAGGCTTCGAGCAATAGTATTTGTAATTCGAGAATAAAAATTATTCTTTTTTTATTATCCTCGATTATTTTCTTCTCTTTTTCTTTTAGCTCGCTTTAGTTAGTATTCGAAGAATTCGCGAATAAAGTAAGCATTATAAATTCCATCAAATACTTAATTAGTTTTAACGAATTATTATTCGAAGTAAATAATATAATAGTAAGCGTTTTAATAATTATTACTAAAACGTTAGATAAAATAATTATAAATAAAGTTATAATTAAGGATTTAGTCGATATTTAAAATATAGTAATTGCAAAAATTTTAAAAGTGAAAGTATTTAGTAAGGATAAAAGTCGTAAAATTCTCGAAAGTTTTAGTACTAAAAAGACTCGTTTATAGAATTAGATTTTTAGCTTTTCTATAATTTATTATAAGTTTTTTTTTTTTCGAAAATATATTCGAGATTTAGTTTTTTTCTTTTTTTAAATAAGCTTTTCTTTTTAAATCGCTTTCTATTTTCTATTATTCGAGATCTTTTTTTTAAGCAAAGTATTATTATTTAAATTTTCATTTTTTTAATTATCGATTCTTTTTTATCGTATCGAGTTTAATATATTTTCGTACTCGATAGTTATTCTTTTAATTACTTTCGCTATTTCTACTATTTTTAATAAAGCCCGTGCTAAAATGCTTAAAAGGATTAAGATTAATATATAGAATAAAAATGCAATTTCGCTTGCGAGTAAAACTACTATTTCCTATTTCTGCAATTAAAGCTTTTATTTTAAACTAATTTTTCTATTTTTATCGTTAATTCCTCGACTCGCCGTCGCGAACTATTACCACGAGTTTCTTTTTCTATTTTCCAAGCTAGCCCTTATATTTAAAGCTTTTAATCTTCGAATATATTTAAAACTTAAATAGTAATTAATACTATTATTTTCCAACAAAATTCTTTAAAGTATTGGCTAAGGATATATTTGTTCGGATCTTCCCAAACTTTAGCTACTTAACGATTCCTCTAATCGTAATGCTTTTTGCCGTGTAAACTCGAAACTAATAAATTGCAGCTTTATATAGTGAAAACTCCCTCTTTGCGTAGGTCATTAATATCGAAGAGCGAGGTCTCCAAAATATAAAGGGCCTAATCGTAGGTCATTTGTCTCCTAGGGCAGGAAACGAATACCGTCCGTAACTCTCAATATATAAATATAAACGAAGAAGGCCGTAAAATCGTAATATAGTAATAATTAGTAATCGTTAGAATTAGTTAGAGGCACTTTTAATAGCGAGGAGGCACAATAATCAAGAATTAATCGTCCGTATTAATACTGCCAAAGCTCCCCATTTTTTGCTTTAGAGAGAGAGGAAGACTCCTTTTATCCAAGTCTCGGCCCAAGCCAAATCCCTGAAAGGGGGCAGTTCTCGTAAGAACTGTAAAATACTGTACAGAAGTAAAATGAATTCTCACCCTACCACACTTGCTGGCGTAGGCGAGTTTGGAAGCTGGGGGTATATAGCCGCATATTGTTCGAGTATCTTATAGATAGCGTATTCCCAATCTTTACTTTCGAAATATAATTCGATTTCTTCGAACTAGTCTATATAATTAAATCTCGTCAAAATTAAAAGCTTCGTCTCGCTTTATAATTCGCTATTAAATTCTATATTAATAATAAATTATAATGCGGGAAAAAAAGTAAAATATATAGAATTTAAACTATCGAAATGTAATTTAGATTCAATAAATTTATAAACCTATTCGAGTATTTTTAGGCTATCGAATCGTAGCTTAGATATAGTTAAATTTATAAATTAATTCGATTAATCGATTTATTATATAGTAGTGAAATTTAAATTATTTCA
Source organism: Phialocephala sp. D728 (assembly GCA_003988865.1). NCBI lineage: Eukaryota > Fungi > Ascomycota > Leotiomycetes > Helotiales > Mollisiaceae > Phialocephala > Phialocephala sp. D728. Next base: position 474 of record QYAJ01000200.1, on the reverse strand, counting down.
TAATCTATCTTCTTTACTATTAAAATAGCACTCTAATCCCAATACTTTCAATTATATAGCCTTGCCTATTTCTTCGTGCGAAGGGTCTAGGACTTTTACAATTCATAGCGCTTTCCAATTGGATTACCTATAGTGATACTTCTATACTTGCTGGCTGCTGCTCCCCTCTAATTAAAAGTCTTATTGAATTGCTTACTAGCTCTCGGTCGCCGACACGAGAGGGTTCTAAAGGCAATCAATTATTAATCATTAAATAGCAACCGGGCATTATAATCTATTAAGTCAGACTATAAAAGCATACTATATAAATAATATATTAACTAAAGTTAAGGATCCTAAATACAGCCATTTAAGAGGTTTTATCTCTCGCTCCGAAACTACGTTCCTCCGAGAGCCAAACCTATTCCGGAAGCCCGACGCGGTACGACGGCTCTCCCCTGAATCACCTGACTAGATCCTATGGCCAGATCTGCC
>QYAJ01000199.1:0-55654 GCA_003988865.1 Phialocephala sp. D728 | reverse complement strand
ATCGCTTCCTTTGAGCCTGCAGGACAAAGCATGGAAGGCGCTAGTCCTAATCTGGCAATCCTAATCCTTTGTATGCCTTGGTGACCGATATTCGTTACATCCTTAGTTTAAACTAAAATAGAAAAATTTGCAAATTAGTATCGAAAATCGATCTCGAATTATTAAATCGAAAATAAAATATAAATATTTATTAAAAATATTTATATAAAACGGAATTACCGAAAACTAAATAATAAGCAAATCGGGCCTTATTTTATTCTATAGAAAATTAGCTATATTTTTTATAAAATCGATATATTAAATATTAAAATTTATAATATATTCTATTTAAATTTACTACGCTTCGATTTTAATAATTCTTTATTTAAATAAATCTCTAATTTTGTAAAATCGGAAATTATCGACGGCGAGAAAAAGTACGAAATTACTAAGATATTAAATACTTGCCTTTACTACAGCAAATTGCAATATCAAGTTAAATGGAAAAGCTAGCTTTTAAATAATATATAGTACGGCGCGAAAGCTTTCGAGAATGCAAAGAACTTATTGCAAGGATTTCATTTAGTTTATCCACGACTTTTTAGCTCTAAGAACGAACGAGAATGGAAACGAAAGATAAAGAAGTTTAAAAAATTATTAAAATAGATTTTAATTATAATTAAAAAGAATTTTGATTTGGAAAAACGTTATTTTTACTATATTATTTTTATTATTTTTAATATTTTAGAAATTAGACTAATTTTCGGATTTCCCGAAAATTAACTTTATATTTTAAATCGTAACTTTTTTAGACTATAACTTTTTTAGGCCGTAATTTAAATCAAGTGACCTAGGATTTTAAAAAGGGGGGTACTATAACGAATATCGGTCACTAAGGTATACAAAGGGTTAGGATTGCTAGATTAGGATTAGCGCTTTCCATGCTTTGTCCTGCAGGCTCAAAGGAAGCGATACTAGTTCCCTTTGAGGCTTTTGCGCCTGTATATTAGACAGGCTCTCCCCACACCCTCTTCTAGAGGTTGTTTTAGTTATTCTTGAATACAACTGTATGATTTGCTCTGCTCGTTCCTCACAAATATATAATTTATATAATAATATTATATTATATTTCTACTCGTATATATTATTTATAAAATATACTACTTCGTACGTACAATAGGCCTTTCATACGGCGCTAAAAATACCATTGAATACTATTTAGAGCATTGATTATATCGCGAAGACGAAGCGCTCGCTGCAACCTACATCTTTAGCTATTACAGCAAAAGGGCAGTTACTAAGGATCATATCACGAATCTGCGCATGCTGCGACTCTGCAAGGTTCGGCGCCATTCTGGGCGAGGATTTACCTTCGAGGGAGCACCTTCGTCGACAGTACGAGAAAGGACAAGTGGTGTGTGCCTGAGGCCTTAACAGAGAATGGAATTGAGCCGCAGATTTGGAAGACTCACCCATACTTGTGGCAACGACATCTTCCTGACCCGCAAACCGGAAATCTCTCCAGTCCCTAAAGTAATTATTCCACCTAGACCCCCGCCACGGCGGATCCACCATCCTGATTTCTGGCGAAGGTTTTCAAACCAATCAAGCAGTGACTACACTTCCTATCTTGGATGCACGCAGTTTTGTGCCAGCTAGGCAGCAGCTCTCCCCTCAGATCATTTTCAACATTCTCTCTCGCGCCGATTCGTCGAACCAGAAGTTGCGTGATAAGAAAGAAAGCGATAAGAACGGTGAGGTTCACCCCCCAAGGGCTCGAAAATCCATCCCAAAACTACCAATTCCTATCCTACCTCACCGTTAGCTTCAGAACCTATCCACAAACTCCATCATCATGGGTCAGTCTGTAACACTCGGACCTGTCAACCAGGAGACATGCCCGAATGCTTCTTGTAAATTCAACAACATTTCGGGAGCCAAAACATGCGAGAAATGCGGGGAAGACCTCACTGGGGGAACGCAGCGGTCGGTCCTCCCTCATCCCACGATATCATCAAATACTAAACAATTAGAGCCTTGTAATATCGGGTATCATCGCACTTCGAGGGACACGAGTACGAGTTTCTGGAAACGTCGTACGAAAGTGGAAAGAGACGCTCCTTGTCGAGTGCGTCTGAAACTGAGAGGGTATTGGATATGATAGCAATCTCTACTCATGTGTGCTTTGTACGAAGGGTTATTGGCTTGTCCTATTCGTGTTGCGCTCACAATGTGAAGATAACCGCTTCGAAACCTTCCTTCTTTAGCATGCTTCTCAGGAGATTACGCCATGCCCCCCTATTCGTTCCTTCCGTAGAGTTAAGAAAGAAACCAGCGCTGAGCATAGGCTTTGATGCGATCCAGAATCTTGGATAGAATCCTGCCGATTCCCAATCAAGGATTCCCGCCACATTCCCCCCTTCCGAAACTATTATATTGGCTGGTCCAAGGTCGGCGTGATAGTAGCACAAGCAAGATCCGATATCAGGACAACGTGTGGTCGATTGTCGTGAAAGATATGTAGTGAAATCTGAGAGAGAGAGGGGGCCGAGAGGCCTAGGTATCCATGAGGGATGAGCAGGTTCAGCGGCTGGTGTTAAGAACGGTTCGAGTACACCACAATGAGTAGCACTTTCGAATGAGAGTGATGTGATTCCAGCAAGTATAGAACAATACTTTGCAACCTGACTAGCAATCTGCGACCTTTGAGGTATAGAAAGTCGAGGCCAAGCATCTCGTAATGTTTGTCCACTGACCCGCTTCAGGATGAGAAATGACCTGTTCCACTCATAATCGACCCAGGAATGTATGATCTCTGGAAGGGGGATGCATGGGGCATTCCTTTCAACAAATCTTATAGCGTTACTCTCTTCTTCCAGTCCTTCACACCAAGCCTTCACCTTGCAAAATGTGTCGGGACCAATGCTCCAAACTGCTGAAGACGTTCCACCCTCATGTACTAAGCCCGTATCCAGCCCATCTTCTGCAAATAAAGGATCTTCCTCTACCAATTCGCGGAGACAAAAGATACCGTTATAGTCTTCCCAGCTAGCGATCGCATTCGACGGATTTGGGGCAGTGACTCGTTCGCAGACTCTCGAGGAGCCTAGTATCCAGCGGTCTGACGTGAGTCGCCGCACAGATATGCCAATCGGTGGCGTCATCTCACTATTAAGAATTAGCAATCTGCTAGGTGAACATAAAGTTCAAAAGTACCAAAACATCGCGAAGTTAACTCGAGGCTTCTTGCAGGATTCCGTCACTTCCCACCCACCTACGCTCTAATCAAAACGGGGGCTTTTGGTGCAAGCTTTGCACACGACCAGAGGATGATTAAGCACTAAAAGCAAACACCAGAACTAATCTTCAAATTTTAGTAGGCGGAAAGGGAAACCACTGTTATTGCGGAAGTGGACGACACTATGAAGGAGTCGAAATCTGCTCCAGAAAACAATTAAAAGCTAACACCAACGCGCCATGCCCGAAGGCGGAAGCGAATTGGGTAATTTACTACATACACACAGCTCCCCAGTCAGCCGAAGCTAGAGCTCCTCAATTCTTAAGTCAGCAGCCTACCCGCCGACATCGCCCAATCCTCAGGCAGAAGTCCACATGACGTCCAGAGCAGGGAGTTAAGCGAGCGCGGGATCTGGGATGAGCCTAGCTATAGAAGGTTAGTGCCGCATAAAATGTGGGTCAAAAATAAAAATCATTAAGAGTCGGAACTGAAGCCGATTTCGAATCCTACTGTAGTAATTTTAATATCGTAGATGAATGTAATGATGAATGGGATTAAGAAAATATATGACGAAGCCGGCAGAAAATCTGATGGTGACGGGCTCCGAACGCTACTTCTGTTTTTCGAACCGGTCTTTGAAGTGCTCGTCTGAATAATTCTATAAGCACATGAAGTACATGCAGTAGTACACTTTGTGTTGCTCAAGAGAAGGCGGTCGTTTGCCGTTTCGAGAAGGAGCACTCTCTTCACTACTGTAGGTATAAACCCCCCCCCCCCCCCTCGCCCCTAAATTCATCTCTCGCTTCCAAATTCTAATCTACTACTCAACCCTTCTTTCTCAACCAAGCCACTCTTCAGGGCAACAGGTCGCGCAAATTCTATTGCGATGTGGTCATGAGTGGAGAACTTCGATTCTTTGGCATACAGTACAGGCTGTACAGGCTGTACAGGCTAGAGCTTGACTACAACAAATATCCTTTGCTCGTGCGCCACAGAGGCTTTTCCAATGCAGGTGATTGACAAGGCATCATTCGTGAATACAGCCACTATCGTCACTAGTGTCGGCCTCCGGCTTCGGTTGACGTGCATGATGCATTCATTCTAAGAAAGTTTTCGAGCGCAGGTTTGAAGCTAGTTCTACCGCAGGCTCCCACGCCACCTCACCTGGAGATCGCACCTGAAAAATGTGAACGAACGTACATACTCTCTGCCTGCGCATTCCGAGGTTCAGAACGAAAAAGACAAGACAAGGCTGACAGCTTTGCCTCTATGACAAGTCTGCGAAGGCAAATTGCACTCTCGAATTATTGAGGATGTGATTGTTGCGAAATGGCAGGTAGTTCTTGGCAGGCACTCTCTTGCGGCGCAGCATGTTGAGCAGTGAGCAGCTGGTGTGTGTATGTAGTAAATTACCCAATTCGCTTCCGCCTTCGGGCAAGTGGCGCGTTGGTGTTAGCTTTTAATTGTTTTTCTGCTGGAGCCGCTGACCACAGTTCATTTCACCTGGTGATAACTATTGTCTTCTCTTGCCACTCCAGGGCTGTTCTGCACCCATGTTTGTCGCACGAAAATCTCGACAGTCTCGAAACGCTGTTACGATCCAGGAACCAGCCACATTCGCTCACCTCGAGGCGGGAGCAGCACTTAATCACGTGCTATACGCTTTGGTCCTTCGAGACCTGATGCCAATATACGTGGCAAATTAGCCCGCATCTCTTTAGGAGAAGCTGTCTTCCAATTATGTCATCTTCCATTTGTTCTCACCATATCGCATTCAAGTCACGTGCATTTATCGAAACACATCAGGTGCAAAACATCATTCCTATTCGTACAATTCTCCTTGTTCAGTCTCCACTCTCAAAAGATATCGTGACCCATCAAGACCTTCAATTCTATCATACAGGTTCCAATTCCATCCAATACTATACAATATGATGAAGATAGGAAGGTTATCAGGTACAAGTACAAGGATATGACCTAATGCCACGATACGACCCAAGAAGGGGCCTTGACCACCAAAAGAGAAAAAAAAAATAAGAGGGGAATTCGACTCGCGTCGTCAGATATCTTAGGGAAAGGAAAACCCGCTATCTAGATGCACAACAACCATGCCATTTCAAACCCGAAAAGAAAAAAAATCAAAGATGCCAGCCGACCAAACCATTGTGCTCATGCCAACACCCAAAACCAAACCCATAAGACCAGAAACCCAACCCAAGCCCCGTGCCCAAAAGAAAGTGAAAGAAGTGCATCCTGGAGGCAGGACCGGTAAGGAAAGTCCTGCCGCAGTGTTGATGTTCCAGGCGAAGCGCGAAGTCGATTTCAAGGGGGTTGGAAATCAAGTCGACGACGATTCGTGGTGTTGTTGATGTTGAATATTAAGGTAGATAGATGGGTGTAGATGTCGATGTAAGCGCGAATGCTAGCGACAACAATAAAGACCACAGACATAGCTCTCGTACATGATCTCGAGCAAGGACGGTGATGACTAGCAGCTGCAGTTCAGGGGTTGATTCGATTTTCGCGCTTTGAGTCGAGGTCAGGGGACATCGCAGACGGTGATTGACGGAAATCGAAATCCATCCATAAATGCACGGTCGACATAAACATGCAGTCTCGCACTGATGATTCTTGATCTTTGGGCGAATATGTGACTGATTATGCAAGGTCCGAATAGAATCTGGAAGAAGACGAGTCAGCAGAGTCCGAGCATAATCATGTGATTGGATGTCAGGTGGAGATAGGACGGCAGCCTAAGATAAGAGCCCACCAGGACCAAAAATAAAACTCCTTCTGGGTCGGAGCCTTGTCTTGTCTTAGGCAGGACTCAGATGAAATGCCGATGTGACTCAACGTACCCAGCCAATGTTATGAGCAATCAGGCAGAGCGGCCGATGTTCAGCTTCCATAGCCTGGCGGAGCGTCAGCTTGCAATTCATGATTTTGAGGGGATTCGCAACCAGGTACGTACCAGTGTCGCCTGGTGGTGGTGGCTCTACCGGGTCCGGTTTCGAGCCTCGAGAGCGTCGTTGCGTGCGGTTTCCAAAGTCTGTGAGGGCAATCAGTACTGACTGATCAAGCAGGTACAGTGTTTGTAGGGTGGTGATTGGCGTGCTATAAAAAGCCATGCTTGGGGTTGACTTACCAGAGTCACGTTCTCCCTGGTCTGGCTTAGGCTTTGCCGCAAGCACCGAGGCCGTTGTGAATAAAGCAGCCATGTCGTTGCGTTGTGAATTGATTGAAGGTTGGCGGCGCAGTGAAGTGGTTTGAGATGGAGATTGAGATGAGAGAGGAAGACGGCACAGTATTTGTATGGTTGTGGCACAGTGTACTTTGTTGTTATGTCAAAGGTGATGATTGAGGACGAGAGAGCTTGAGGTCTGTCTCCTTTTGTAGGGCAGGCAGGGTCTACGAGGGAGGATAGCACAACCAGGGCAACGAGAAGGGGCTTGAAATCTAGGTGAACGATTGCAGCGAGCCTGAGCAAGGTCACCGCTTCCGCCTTGAATTATGCCTCGCTCGCTCGTTCAGAACATCATTGAAAGGGGGCCGTTTCGCTCGAGTCGTCCTCGCCTACTGGCCGTTTCCAGGCGGCACTCTGGCTGGCCAGTGGCAGGCCGAGAGGGCCTGGCAGGGCCTGACAGGGCCTGAAAGGGCTGGAAAGGGCCTGCCTCGCCTGCCCGCCGTGCGAGGGCCTGCCCTGCGCCATTTTGCCACAGCAGCGAAGCCACTGGGAGAGGACGGACTGGGTGCGAACTGGGTGCAGACTGGGTGCAGACTGGGTGCAGACTGGGTGCGCTGCTGGCCAGTCGTCGTCGCTGCTGGTGGCTGCTGGTCGCCGGCGCTGGCGCTTCACGCTGGGCCCATCTGGAGGGACGGGCGGGGTCCGCTGGGGCACCGCGGGTCTTTGCGGGCCAGCAGCAAGTCAAGACACGCAGCTGGCAGGTCGGGACTGTCAGGTGCAGTGGCGCGTGCAGGTGAGCGTGCACGCACTGACGGCCGGATGAGTCGTGGGATGAGTCGTCCAGCGTCCTCCCAATCCTCCCGGTCCCGACATCCTTCGGAAGGGGCTTCCAGAAGGTTGCCTATTCCGGTCAGCGAGAGTGAGGCTGCCGCCACCAGACAGACCCCTCCTCGCCCTCGCCCTCCCCCTCTTTCTCAATGGATGGCGATCCGGCGGCCACCAGGGGCCTTCCTACCTTCGTTACCAATCGCATTGCGATCTGCCGGCCCTTCGGCTCCCAGTGAACTTCGATCCCAGGGGAAACAGGGCGTCGTGCGTTGCGTCGACCGGCCATGGTTGGGCCTCAGAGTGACGCGCATCCATCCAGCTCCTCTCCCCTGAGATGCGCGAATAACCACAGGGCGCTGAGGGTGAGGGTGAGGGTGGGGGTGAGGATGAAGATGAAGATGAGGGTGAGGATGAGGGTGAGGATGAGGGTGAGGATGAGGATGGGGACGAGGATGCCGCCGTACAGTACAGTTGTGGTGCCGATCGTGAACGAGATCGGGTCCCCGTCACTCGACGAGCCCGAGAGCAACCGCAGCCCGTCGACTTGGTTCGCTCCAACGGCCTTGCAGGTTGGCCCGACGAACTGGCCGATCGTGCAGCAGCGAAGGGAGCCAGGAAGCCAGGAAGCCAGGAAGCCAGGAAGCCAGGAAGCCAGGAAGCCAGGAAGCCAGGAAGCCAAGAAACCAGGAAGCCAGGAAGCCAGAGAGCCAGGAAGGGCAGCCGCGCATCCACATCATCGTGGGTGTCAGTGATGTCACGATCGGTGTCACCCGACGTCCGTCCTGGTAGTCGGGATCAGCGTGGGTGCCGGCGAGAGTCCCGAGGGAGGCATCGATAGTCGATACGACAGTACTACTATTAGTCGATACTCCATAATCCATAATCCATAATCCATAATCCATAATCCATAATCGACAGTCGAGCACACCCTCAGCCGCTTGCAGTGAGGCATGCCCCTTCACGATGCTCGCCCCGTCTGCCCCAGATGCTCTCTCATCCACTGCTTCCACGCCCTTTCACATCCTCCTCGTGGAAACGGCGGTGCGAAGAAAACCGCGCATCCAAGCAAACACTGACTGACTCATGCCGGACGGGAGGAAATCATCACCATCACCTCCACCTCCACCACCACGCATCACCACCACGCATCACCACACGCGCTCGTCGAGTCGCGGCCCTCCCTTCTTGGTGTTGTCGTGGTTGTGTGTGCGCGAGGCTGCGTTGATCGCTCTCAGCGGCGTCCGAGGCTGTTGGCAGTGTGTGGCAGTGTGTGGCAGTGTGTGGCGGTGTGTGGCGGAGCAGCTCGGTGAACCTTCACCGTCGCAGCTCCCCCCCAACAACAGCGCCGCTGACGGGATGATCGGTGCCTTGCAGATATCTACGATGAACACACATAAGTTCGATGCAGGGAAAAGTACCCCACTGGGTGCGCAGCGGCGTCGGGCATCCAAGCAGTGGCCACCTCGCATTTTCGAAACGGCGCCCGCTGCTGCATCTGGTGCATGGCTTCTTCCCCATTTGCTGAGCGAGTGCCACGGTGGTGTGATGTAGCATGCGTCATGGGAGCGTCACAACTACTGTAGTGCAATGCGTGGTCAAATATGATAAGATTTAGGAATTGGGCTGCTACTGTACGGTAGCCAGCCTAATCTTTTGTTTATATGCTGCCGTTAGAGTACAGTTTTATACGACGAGTTGTCGTCAACTTGTAACAGAATTGTTCGACCAAGACAGAGGAGATTCGTCGTCGTTAGTTACATGGGATCTGATGCTTCAGCCCGACATCCATCATAACTCATCAATCATTCCGTCGTATCTTCATCACCAGTCTGCTCGGAACCTCTCAACGACCGAGGAAGTCATCTAGGAAAATGCACGCTAGAAGGGTCAGCATGGCTCACGCATAACAAGGCCGTGAAAGGCTAAGACTCACCCAATCGCCCAGCGTCCGTATACTCTGATTCCATGTCTCGCCTCGAGGATCGGTGACATCGTACGTCTTGTTCTGCAGGATGTCAGCCTCGGGGGAAAAAAGTAATCTCGGGGCACGAGCAATCGTACCAAACTCTCCGACCACACCCTGCAGGTCTCTGACGAACCTCACCACATCCGGATCGACCGATTTGGACTTGCCCTGAAAGGCCTCTGCACCATCTCGGATGGGATTGCAAGCCTCCTTTCCGCCCTTTCGAGTCTTGAATTTCCAGTGGAATATCTCCTTGCACCTGTCAAACAGCTCTTTCTGAGTCAACCTGACGAGCTTCTGGAACTCAGCGCGCTCAGGTCCGGCTGGGTGATCATGGTGCTTTATGCGGCCTTCGCAGAAATAGTACGCAGCACCAAGAGTCTTGTCCATGACGAGGATCAAAGTAACGAATACGCTGAAGGCAAGCGCCCATTCCTTATCTTTGCTCATGCTTGGGTTAGTGGCCCACATCATGTTTCCCCAATCCTTCAGCACCTTCATGATTCGGCGTTGCTGAAGCAAGAAGAAGGCTAATTTGATCTGCCGTTGTGCGCATCTGGGAGCTGATCGTTTCGGATATTGTTGATGCAGATGGCCTTCAACTTGGTGCAAAGAGTCGGAGTCGAGAACAAGGCTTCTTTCGAGGATGACGGCGGTTACATGCATTTCCAAAGCTCGCCGGAGAAGTTCAGACTGAATGTTGTTAGCGATGATCATCTGCAATGGAAGGATGTCACTACTTCGTTATCCATCTGATGGCCAGCAGCATAAAACGTCCCAATGACGCCGAGAAGACGCTCTGCAAAATCTGTCTCCTGGTCAGGGTATGCGACGGGTACGTATTCTGCTAGGTCGCTTTGAACAATGTCTTGGATGTAACGCGAGTATATATCTTGCATGTCATCCATCGCAGCAAGAGGGATCCCGAGAGGTGGACTCTGCTTTCGGACAAGTGCTGGACGCGCGCCCTCCTGCAGCACAATTTGATGTTGAAACCCCATCTCGGCGTTGCTGCGCAAAGCAAGTGCAACTACTTCTGCTTTTAAAGGTTTCCTGTACCCCCAATCCATCCGGATAAAAAATAATTGAGTGCCCCAGCTCGACGCGTTCTTCGCGACGAACTGCTCCACGTTTGCTTTCGTGAAATGACCCATCAAGTAGTTGGGTACCAAGAATGTAAATAACGTCTCAAGTGGATCATTGAAGCAAGAGAAAAGACAGAATCTTCTCTTGTCAGCGAGCCTTGCGCACTGTTCGCATGGCTTTCCAGGAGAACAAGGAGAACACTTGGTCTTCGAAATGTGGCAGGCCCAGCATGCCTTAGCTTCTCGCACATCCCGAGCTTCCTTTTTCTCTTTGGCTGTAAGTCCTCGCTGGCGGCCTCGAGGAAGTTTATGCTTTGAAACACCTGATATGGTGCTGAATATATGTGAGTGAGGCTGCTCAGTTTCATGTCGAGCTGGCGATGGAGATTGAATCGTCTGCTCAGGAAGACTTGTCAGTGCGCTGGTTATTTGAGGCTGGAGTGGTGATGATGGATGTGCAGGTGGTGAGACGCCTGGTTCAGGAGAACCTTGAGATGCTGCATAACTGCTGTTGGAATACGAGGCAAGAAGCCAGCTGTCGTTGTCGCTTTCGACCGTCGGACTGACAGGTTGTTGGGGATTGAAAATTCCAGTGCTCATCTGGCCAGTGTCGAGGTAGTCCTGTCTCGCTACGTGAGTTTCATATGGTTCACCACGAGGCGGTTCGAAAGCAACAATGCCCGGATTGGCGCTCAGCTGGTAATTGCTGACTTGTCCATTCTGTGAATCCCAAGGATCATTTAGCATTAGGGAGTCGCCTGACATTGTCCTGGGACTCTGAGTATCTTGCGGTGCGATGAGAGTCGATTCCGACGACTGAAAGCCTCCTGTCGTGTAGACATACCAGTCTGGATTATCAAAGGGAATGTCCGACGAGAACTGCGCCGATACTGGGTTAATTTGGCTAGAAGACGAAGTATCGAACATATGTCCTGTCTGAAAGAATTCGTCTGACCAGTAGCAGTCAGCATTATAGTAGATGATGAAATTGGAAGCTCTCTTCGATCTCAATTTACTTCCCAACCAAGGAAATCAAAAGGAACGTCGTCTCCAACAACATGACTAAGAAACAGAAGCATACCCGGAAGTGTGAGGCCCTGCAACTGGTTTGTGGTCATTGGCAAGTCAAGATTGGGCTCGTATATGGGAAAGATGTAGCTTTCTGAAACCGACGATGTTGCCGATTGGGGAGAGAAAATCATGCCATTCAAGCTTCCAAGACTGCTTCCCATATCCGAGAAAGGCATGTCTTCCATCTCAGAACCTCCCTGGCCCGTCCCTGGGTTTACTACATTCCAGGAGGTGGTTTGACCATTATCAGACATTTGAAGAGCCTCACTGCGTGGTGAGTAGCCATCATTCCCGGCAGCGGTCTGTGGAGAATTCGGGAGGTTTGACGCAAACGTATAAGGAGGCGAAAGAGAGAGCCATGAGCTATCGTCCGGGAAGTTTTGATGGGCTATCGGGCTAAAATTCGGATTCCCGGCGGAAGAGCGGTGGTCGTCGAAGTAACCGCCGCCGCCCATGAGATTATGGGTCTGAAGTTGTCCGGGTGTTTGAAGATGGAGTTGAAGATTGTGCTGGGAGAACGACAGCTCCGGAGACGTTGCGTAGCCGGGGACGTTTCGAACGGTGTACCCCGAGTTATTGCGGTAGGCACGCTTCGATTCTCTCCTCGCCCTCGCCCTGCTGGGCAAGGCGAGCTCCGTCCTCGCCTGCGAAATCATGGTTTCCATCATGCTAATTCATGGTCCTCAGAGCGACGATCGCGAGGCATCCTGATCAAAGCGTTCGCCACGGACAAGGAGTTGCGGGTTCGGTTGCCTCCCTCTTTAAGAGGAGAAGGAGGGGAAGGGGGAGAAGGGGGAGAAGGTGGTAGTGGTAGGCGTGGTGGGCGTGGAGGTGGGCGGGGATGCGTTGCAAATCGTGGTGTTGGCAGTGCGCTGCCGCAGAGCCTCAAGCACCAGCTCAGCGCGTGAGGGGTGTTTGGGGCTTGGGAGCTTTGGGGAAATGCCTGGCCGAGTAGCCTTGTCCTGAGGAGTGGGGATAGATAAGGACACCCCCGAGGGTTCGAAAGCACCGACCGATCTAGTGTTCTCGACCAATGAGCGGGTGGCTGTGGCTCGGCTCGCGCGTGGAAAGTGCTAGCAGTAGAGGCCCTCCGGGGTGCGCTTATTTATCCTGCCTCCCGACGCAGCAAGTCCGTCCCCAGTCCGCATGCCGATTCCAGCAGCGGCGCGGGGCGCTAGGCTGGTTTGGCAGACCGAGTACCTGCAAGGCGGGGCATGAGCGAATGAGCACGCGCGCGGCGTCTGCAGCACGACACGCGAAGGATGCTGTATGGATCGCGCGTCGAGCGTCGAGCGTCGAGCGTCGAGCGTCAAGCGTCGAGAATCACGGGCATGTGGGATGTGTGTGGCGCTGGACGGTGCGGTGCGATGGCAGAGCATGGACTGACTATACAACTCGCGGAATATGGACGACGAGGTGCGAACACGGGGCGAACACGGCTCCAGAGGATGGACTCGAGGGACTCGAGGGACCCCGTACTGTATGGCATGTCAGCATGTCTCCATGTGTATCTCCCCATCCTGTGTCGTGCATCGCGCGCCCGCGGTGATTGGAAGGCCGGGCGCTGCGCCCCACCCTAGCTGAGATTCGTGGAGGCTGTGGGAAAAAGAGGCGACTGCCGCTGCTGCGCTCGTGGGGCATGGATGATACAGTACTTTGTACTAGATGCCATCTCTGCTCAATGCGTGGGTCATGACATGACTGTGCTTTATCTTTATACGAAGTATCTCCCCCTCGAGGCATGTGGGATGTGGGATGTGGAGAGTGGAGAAGAGGTCTGCAGAAGTCTGCAGGCTGCCATTTCCGCCGTTGCTGGCGTGCGTCCAGCTCTGCGTAACCCCATGGGAGGGCAGCCATGGCTTGCGATGTTGCGAAAGTGCTTGCGACGAACAGACAATTGGTATTTCGAAGAGGTGCTCGCCGCCCCTGGGAAGAGCGAGTGGCTCGAGTGTGGAGATTGGCACGCACTCATCGGATTGTTTTGCGAGAGAAATCATTGGACGTTGTCGAGTGCCCGGGCCATACTCCCCACGGGACATATTCTTATAACTATACTAGTATGCTTAATTAGCCTTCATATCATCATTTGCAAGTGCCATAGAGTCTTACGTAGCAACATTTCCACGGAATTCCAGCTTGCACTTTCCTCGGCTCACATTTTCCTCGAGCCCAAGCGTAAGTTCCCTCAAGCCGCACTTTCCTTCTGCATATCTGAAATGTTTTCACTTTTATTGTCACTTTTATTGTCACTTTTATTGTTTTAGAGAAATGAAAGTGTAACTCAACGTGCGATAAGTTCTTTGGAAAGTATACTATGTACTCTTCCTACAGTTATGTACCTTTGCGTCTTGCTTGAATGAGGGTTTGATCTCAAGATATCTTAGAATACTGATGATTCTAAGTCCAATACCTAGCGACAATGCCCGAAGTATTGATACATCTTCTCTTTATCTATCTCACTCAGTGTTAAATTTGAATTTGGTAGTTCGAACAGTGTCAGACGCTTTAAGAAGTCTCTTGTGCCCTCATATTCTCTTTGAATATACAAGTATGATTTGGTGAAGTGGCTCATGTCACTGTGGATACCTGTCGTCTAAACAACATCACAGACCAGATTATACAGAGTTTAGTGAAGCCAGCCCCAAGATTGAATCAGAAAGCGTCGAAGGACGGCAATGATAGGACTCAAGGCGTGCTACCACCCTATGTCCCATTCCTCCCGCAAGGATATCCAACCCATTTCAAGAGTCACCAGTCATCAATCATAGCTCCGCCAGAGCAACCCAAGGAAAGATAACTTCACCAATTGAGGCCCTTCTACCCCACCACGTCCTCTTAAAACTCCTCGGTCCATCTATACAGCTCTACTGGATCAAATTCTGAATTTCCTCCGCGGTGAAACCAAAGATGTGCAGCAAATCCAACAGAGTATCCCCGTTCAGCCGGGCCTTGGCTTCCATCTGCACCAATGGCTTTGCGTTCCATGCAACGCCCAGTCCTGCGGCCTTCATCATCAAGAGATCATTCGCGCCATCACCAACTGCGACAACCTGCTCCATAGGGATGTTCTCCTTTGTGACTATCTCAAGCAGCAAATCTCGCTTCCTTTCCGCATTCACAATCGTACCAACCACCTCGCCAGTCAACAGCTTGGTGGCAGGATCGGATTCAATGGTGTTGGCGTAAGCGTAGTCAATCCCAATCTGGTCCGCAAACCACTGTGTAAGTGGTATAAAGCCACCTGAGAAAACTGCAGTCTTGACACCCATACGCTTCAATGCTTTGATCAATTCAGCAACACCCTTGGTAGGCTTGATAACCGAACGCAACTTGGTGAAGATGTCTGCCTGAGAACCCTTTAGCAATTTGACTCGCTCTTTGAACGACGACGAAAAATCTAGCTCGCCATTCATAGCTCGCGCAGTGATTGCTGACACTTGTGCTTCAACACCAATCGAGGCCGCAATGAGATCAATGACTTCTTGCTCGATGAGGGTAGAGTCCATATCGAAGCATACCAGTCGCGGATAGCGACGGAGAACGGTATCGTGCTGGAGGACAACATCCACGTTCCACTCGCGTTCGAAGCGGTAGATGAGCTCATGTTTTCGGAGGTCATCTAAGGTGACATATGTCGGGTCTGGCGATGGAGAAAACGTAAGCTCGACGATCGACGGATGCTCGGGATTGTCGAGGCAACGATGAGAAGAGGTGAGGATCTCTGAGCCTTGTCGCGTAGGAAGTGAGGTGATCAGATGG
Organism: Phialocephala sp. D728; assembly: GCA_003988865.1. NCBI lineage: Eukaryota > Fungi > Ascomycota > Leotiomycetes > Helotiales > Mollisiaceae > Phialocephala > Phialocephala sp. D728. The sequence continues at coordinate 40,544 of QYAJ01000199.1, read as the reverse complement.
AGGAAGGAAGTGAGGCAGAGAGGTGAAATATAACTTCCGTAGAGATGGTCGAGAGGCTCTGGGTCTGGAGGTGGTGGCTCGAGGGGAAAGTTGGAAAGACTTCGGACCGGTGCGAGATTTGGTGGGAGTGCGCGAGAAGGCGGGGCTACCGGGGATGGAGTACGGTCAGGAGGGACGTCGGTGATTTTTGCCCGTGGAGATTTGGTTTTGTAGATAATGGTTGCGATCAATCGGTCTGAGTGTGTGCCAGGAGCAGGCTGGCAGTTGGTGTGCGAGAGCGTATGACTGAGTCCGCTGTCAATGATCTTGGGAGGTGACTTGGGCGATGGCACACCATTGTATTTTTGAATTGGCTTGCTCGGCTCAATTTTGACGCTCTGAATACCCTCAACTATGCTGTCGATGCCCTGGTGTCCATCCTGTTGCGGTGGTCGGTACTGTTGATGCTCTTGAAGATATGAACGGCTGCGCATGTTTGAGCCGAAGCTCGGGCGTCCAGCTCTGATGGGTGTATCCGTATCTGCCATATTGCTTTTGATCCAACTGGATCAGAGGGGGTTGGAGGTTTGAAGTTGGTCGGCGGGTCCTGATGTCTGTTTCTGTTGACCGCACGAACTTGGTATCGACCCCTCCACCAGTAGGCGCCGCGCTAGACCGAACACGGACAGGTTCCTTGCATTCAATCCGAAGCTAAAACATCTTGGCGGGCAAACACTGTTACACTTCCGATTTGAATCGTGAACGAGATTCGGTTCCTGTCTTACGCTCCAAATTCTCAATGGAAATCAAGCATGCCACGAGCGAAAGAATATTCAACACAATATGTCTCAACTCCATCTTACACAAATTAGGTGCAGTACACGCTCGTTTCAGTGTCGACGACCAAGGATAGGCCCACTGAGGCGTAGTCAAGGTCGATTCGTCTCAGACTCAACTTAGTGAGTGGTGATATGAGCTACGCATATATTTCACTTTTCGTATCATATTCTGCGATAAAAAGAACCTTTATCATCCACAAACATTAGGTAATATATCTCCTCATCCATATTCTCCCGTACCCCCGAATTCGCACCATCCCATCAACATTATCAACAGTCTCGCAGACATTAGAGCCAGCCACTAGCATGAACATTCTCAATGCGAGCCGATTTAGAAGGTCGTTCCTTGGGTACACATTGGGGTAACATTGATGCCCGCTGGAACACCAAGAGTTAGCGAAACCTAAAGAAGATAGGTGAAGAATATAGATGCTTCAGGAAGCATGAATTTGTACTCACCAGTCACAGAATGAGCCAGGGGATTGACGGCTACACTGTTCATTGCTAGTCGATGTACAGATAGAACATTGGGTTTGTGGCGATCTACCTCGCAACAATCCCAAGACATGATGAATGGTTTGAAGAGAGCTCTTGCTATGAAGCTGTTTGCCTCGGGCAGTTCTAGAAGGGATTCGATTTGTGACCTTTTGACTTTTTATGTAAGATGCTTTTGAACCCATTTTTTATGGTAGATGATAGAAGAAAGTCATAGGACAAGAACCAAGTACTTATATTTAACAATTTCTACCAGGACTACGACGACACGACATTGAGAATCCTTATTTTTTTTGTAGAGAAAACGACATGACTCCGAGGTCGCAGTTAAAGCTTAGGTGGATTAATTCCATCCGTGTCACATCCTGGTTCAAGTAGAACTCGAACATCGACGGCTGCTGGGATGCTCAATTTTGTGCAGTAGATAGTTGAGATTTAAGTTTGTCCACACTAACCATGCATGCTATTCAAAATCTCAGTTCTTTCTGGGACAGACTTCACCCAACGTTGCTGAGAGTGGCTGAGATTTTCACAAACTGTCTGTGTTTCTCCCGATACGTGTATAATTACATATTGCTTGCCTCTTATATCGCATACGTTATTCACCCTTTAGCGAAGTGGAATCAAGCATTTTCATGTTTAGTGATGGTCAACACGACAGATCGAATGGCGAGCAAGATTCTCGACACTCTTTCCGAGACATTTTGCAGCCCCTGATAAGCGGTCTAACAGAGAGGTCAACCCAATTTATGATTTGAATATGCACGACAGAAAATTGAGTTTGAACAGCATGCCGGATCAGATCGATCGTGGCGTCAAATGTGGGATGCTGCATGATATTATGGGTTACTACACGCCTACATGCGTCTAGGGATTAAGTGAACTATTTCGGACCTCAACTAACACTGGGAGAAGGAAAATACCCGAGTATCCCAAACAAGACGAGAGATTTGAATGAGAACTTTGCTAGAGCTGAAGTCACTCGACCCCAGCTAGACTCCATAAGACCGAAGACAGCTCAGGTTTGCTCAGTCATTCCAAGCTAGTTCCATCATGCATCTCAGACATCGCAAGTCCCCACATGCGGTACGATCATCAGGTCCTAGAAGCCTCTCCCTCCTCACGCCACTCATTACTGTGTTCGATTAATGGCGATGGCTCGACCCTCGGGCCTTGATCTTGGTTTCTACTAGGAGCTTCAGGTGCTTTCCCAGCCGGTTCATCCTCCGGCTCGTCATTATATCCTTCATATTCGGCGTTCTCTTCAATCAATCTTCTCATCGAAGCTCTGTGATCCTCCTCGGGCTCATCAACATCTCCATGGGTGCCTCGCTTGAATCGCTGAACCCATCTCGATTGAGTCCAAGAAGAGCTTGTTAACAGAGAAAGGATCGACAAGACCTTGATTCAAACATTCAGCATCTACGAAGATCATAATTACAAAAGGTTCACTGACTTTGACTATGAACACGATGGTGGCAACGAGCAAAAGCCAGCCCGCGTTCATCTGCTCAGCCTGTCGCCATGGCTCTAGACATCTCTTGTTTCTATGAAAGATTTGGGCACAGTCCGAGGCTTTGTGATCTCGAAAGGGAAAGGCTCTATCCTTGACAGTATTCAATCCACAGCAGTTGAATGTATCTTGTATCGTCCGGATAGCATCGGCATCCCCGGCATTATATAATGTGTACCATCGGGTTGTGAGTGCGCAAGTCAAAGAAGAAGGTGGTAAGATATATGTCAAGGCAAGCGTTGCGACGATCGTTTCGTATATGAGTTGAAAACCAATAACAGCAATCAGAGGAATGGTGAGCTGATACTGCTCGTTCCTCGAGGATTGCTGGATCAGGCCGCGCACACCTTGTGTTGATATACCTGTTATGAGGGGAAGCACGACAGTGAAGAGTGCAAGGGCCTGCGGGATGGGCAGGGAGAGGTATCGGATCTGAGAATACGCATACCTGAAAAGCAAGGAGTCAGTCTTGACTCATTTAGGGAAGGGTCGCACTCACCCTGCAATAGCTGTCAGGAAAAGAAGAAGCTATCACGATTAGCTACATATTCAAAGCTCCGAGCTTCGATGCTCACAAGTGGGATAGCTAGAATAATGAGCTTAGTGAGTATAGCCATCTTGACGTGTCACTTTAATGTGGAGGATTGAGCATAAACAAGCTGGCAAGAGGTCGTCAAGATCACTGAGAGGGGAAGAGAACAAACGCAGAGAAATGTGCTTGCGACACTCGTAACACGCCACCATCAAAGCAACAGGAAATGGGTACAAATAGGAGCGTACAGCCTCAATCACAAGCTGTGAAGTGGTGCGTCTAGCGAGAGAGGGGAACCTGGCCTGGCAGCCTTGTGGAAGCAACATGAGGCACACGTGACCATTAAGCCCCTCCGCTCTAAGAATTCCTTCTGCTGCGATCGTACTTCATGATCAAAGCCATACTTTATCTAAGACCTGAAGAATCACACGACAACCTGACGACTCCTTGACCCCGTCTGCCAGAGCAGTGCAACATTTTCTAGGCCACGGAATACAAGTAGCACAAACAACACCATAAGGACCAGGCTGCGCGCCACCAACACCACAACCATGCAGGCAATGCCAGACTCGCGCCAGCAGAGCTTCGAGGAGATCTACGGACCGCCTGAGAACTTCCTTGAGATAGAGGTAAGCTTACCTCTTCGCCTTCATCTCTGCACGCTTCTACTCGGCGTTATTATTCACTACCACCGTCATCAACAGCAGCTTACCCCACCCTAGGTCAAGAATCCACGCACACATGGAATGGGCCGTAGCATGTACACCGACTACGAGATCGTATGTCGCACCAATATACCTGCGTTCAAGCTCCGCCAAAGCAGTGTGAGGAGGCGCTACTCGGACTTCGAATATTTCCGCGATATCTTGGAAAGGGAGTCTGCGAGGGTTACGATTCCGCCATTGCCTGGAAAGGTGTTTACGAATCGATTTAGTGATGATGTGATTGAGCATAGAAGAGAAGGCTTGCAGAGATTTCTGCAGATTGTGGTTGGACATCCGCTTTTGCAGACTGGTAGCAAGGTGTTGGCCGGTTTCGTACAGGGTGAGTGACAGTTGCTTGCAGCCTTGTGTTGGGCTTGGGGGCTGTACGGACATACCTGAAGCCCCTGGGACAGTGCACAATCAATATGGAAGACGGCTGCTAACGCAAGGTGGTTGCAGATCCAAATTGGGACCGCAATGCATGGTGAACCTCTGCCAACAACGATCTGGGCGAACGCAGACCAAGAAAGCTGCAAAAGCCTCGACCGACTACCATGATCATAATACAGCACGATCTTGCTCTCTTGCAGCGATGCCACACGGTATGAGTGTATGAATGTATGATGAAGGAAGGACGGCATACGGAGGCGCTTTCAGTTCTTGTGCACGAATAGGGAGCTGCTTTCCAGGCGTTAAGAATCAAGCGTTTCTTTTCGTGCTTTTTGCATGTTCTGTTTCTGGGGTGAAAAAAAGTGCAGCGAATTTCGCGTGCTTGTTTTTAGGAGTGGTCCTCAAGATATTACATACTACGAAGTACAGAAGATATCTCTAATGTGCTCGTAGCTCATTCCTATTGACTGCCCAGTCCATCGGAGTTGTGATGATCGTACAGCCGTTCCAATGCAACGCCGAAAGCGCGGAATCGCCATCTATGAACCCCATGCCCGTATGTCCCAAGAGTGAGGTCGGAGATGTTGTACAAAGAATTGAAGCCAACCATACACTTTTGTACAAACGCCGACTCAATAGATCCTTCCCAATTGATGTACAAGGTTGTCCGTTTTTCTCATTTATGATGGTGCATGCAACAGTCTCAAAATTCCTTCGTACATGCCAAACATGATCGCAGCGTTAGGAACTGTTTTCATTAGGTGAGGTGTCAGTCCGCCGTATAAAGCCACCATGCCCTCTTCCTTCCATACAAGCTTGAAGCATTGTATGAGGCCAGTGTATTTAAGGTGACCATTTTCGAAAGGTGCTTGTCGAAGACGTGTTCGGACAACCTGTACAAAATATTAGTTCTGGACCTCCTCGAGTGTCCCGGTCAAAACTCACCTCGTGAGGGTAAGTAGCAATAGTTGCAACCAATTTGGCACTCCCTGCAGCTCCAAGTTTCCCAGTCCATTCTACTGTATCGTCCCACAATTTACTCGGCCTCCCACTAAGAGACACTCTCTCCTTCCGTGCATCCAGAGACTTCTTCATCTGCTCATAAAGTACCCATTGCAATGTGCTTTCAGTCACACCCAAGTAACTCGCACTAATACCCTTGTACAGGCCTCGGAAACCTTCATGTTGGACAACCTGCTTGATACAATCCCACGAATTCTTGTATTTCCTTTGCGCAACTCCGCCAGTTCCCACGGGATTTCTATCCAACTGCAACCTCGTCTTGATTAACCAGATTGGATTTGTGGCCGTCGAAGTAACTATTCCCGCCACAGCCGCAGCACATAACACTACCCAGGCATCTTCTCTTCCATTATTTCCGTACTCCGCGATGATGCGTTTCCCATTTCCTACCACGAAGAAATTGATCGACCGCGCAGGCACAACGCCAACAAGATTTGGACCCAGGCCTTTGAAGAGTGCCCGCCATCCCTCTACCCTATGTACCGATCCTAATATCTGGAATGTCTCTTGAAAGTGCAGAAGTCCACTTCGAAGGGGAGATAAGTGCGCGTGTGGCGAAATGCCCTTCGCGTGTCGGCTTTGCGCCAGTTGCGCTTGGTAGAAATCAGATTGTAGACGCGTTCTCAGAACATCGAAAGGCGCGGTCATAGTTGCTGCGGTTATGCTTCCTATCCTATGAAGACAGTATCAGCTTCTGCCGACCTAGGAGAGCATGAGTAAACTCACCCTCCTGCTACGAAATGAGCCCATGACTTTGCCACGGGCGCAGGCTTCGTTAGTACTGAGGATGCATATCGTGTCTTTGCAGGATCGAATTCCCCCGTATCCCGCGACTGTAGAAGTTGGGTAGGATGGAGGTGATGTCTGTCGTGATCTGATGGTGCTGGGCTCGCCTGGGTATTCATAAGGAACTTTGTGAGAACACTGAGCTCTCGAAAGGACGAATGGAAATAATAATATTAAGAGGGATCTGAGACAAGATCATATCACCAAAATAAATTTGACGTTGTCTTGTCAATGAGGTCGTGGTAAAACGATGTTGAAAAATCTACATGCACTCCTAAACTTTTTTATCATGAAGCAAGCGTCATCCAGTGAATTGCGGGAAGAGCCGCGCCTCTTTCCCCAAGGTTTACTAGCCGCGGATTCAGGGGCTGGGAGCGTGTTGCAGACGAAGAATGAAAAATTGTACTCTTGGTCACACCGGCCACGGATTTCAAAAGGTTCTTACATGCGAATGAATTGATTCTCAAGTGTGCTCAGCAAAGGCAAATGCTGAAGGAATCGACTGCTGATACCTGTTAACGCCATGCGAGGCATCTCCCTATGCCATGCGCCCAGCAAGACCTGCGCAAATCGTATAGATAATCATACATAGGGACTTCTGTTGAAGACGAGCCACGACGAAAGAAGTATCCCCATGTACTCCGGGCACCTGACTAACAAGATATCCATGCACCGTGTCTCGCCAAAGTTGAACGTCTATTCTTCTGCCTCTTCACTCCCAGTAACGATTCGTATGGTCCCGCTGCTGGCACCCCGAGAGCCTTTGCGCTCCCTGCGGACGCTGCTCGCTATGTTCTTCTGGACGCCCTTCTTTCCCAAGCTTGAGACTTTCCCTTTAGCATTGCGTGGGCTGCTCTCGGGTGCAACAATCGTCAAGCTCGAATTTCTGGATGAGAGCTTTGTCTGGCCCTTCCCATATGTCTTCAATGAGCTCGCTTTAACGGTCTTTTTGACAAGTCTTTTCGTACTGGTTGCTCGTCGAACATTGATAAGTGAAGTGGAAATAGTCTTCTTGATGGTTTTCGTAGCACTAGTCACTAGCTTCATGCTAGCCGATGAAGCTGATCTCTTCAGTCTTGTAGCTTCCTTGATCTTTCTCTTTTTTGGGCTGCGATCTCCTTCATCCTCTTCGTCTATGCCAAGAATTTCCTTCAATTTCCTCTTTCCAGCCTTAACACTAGCCTTTACTGCATCTTTGACGGTCTCCTTGACTGGTTTGACGTCCTTGGGTTTTGGGCCGAGGACACCACGACAGTTGTCACTACCACAACGACACTCCTGAACATTTTTGGCCGAGAAGGGATCGAAATTATAGTCGTAGGTGAGCTCGTCGCCAGTCATGATGGGATTATCTCCCGCGAACAGCGCCATGCGTGGCTTTCCGCCAACAATCCATTTAACCATACGGCAATTTGGCTTGCAGGAATGATTGACAAATCGTGCAATGCTTCCTTTAGTTGCATCAATGATCATACTCTGGTCAAATGACATCAGATAATAACACTTTAGACGCTGGTTAGCTATGCTCATTCTGACTGTTAAACTCGAACTTACATCATTTTGTTTATAATCCTCATTCATCCGTCGATCACATTCCTCTTCGGTGATGATCTCTCCAGTATACTCAACAATGATCTGGTGAGGTTCAAAGCAACGGTTGCTTCGAACCCCGTAGCCACGGTCTTCTGTCTTGATAACCTCCACGCCAATTCTATACTTTCCACCGAGCTTTCGACGTTCTTGTAGATCAGCGAAGGCTCGGTTTTTACAATGGTCACGGCCTGCTCCACAGTTGGTATCGTCACACTCGTAGAGCATGATCCTGTTTTGGCAGTCCTCATCGCATCCACCTTCAGAAGTACAAACACATTTTGAAGAGAAGCTGTCAAAAAGATTTGACTTCCTCCATAGAGCCGCAGCATCACCAACAAAACGATCTTGCCCCATTTATCAGTTGAGATTCCTAATGATGCACGTGTTGTGGGGAACTTACTACTCGAGGTTTTGCGCCATTCATCTGGCTTTGGTTGCCCTGGTGGCAATGGAGAGCAGACATCGAAAGGTAATTTGAAATCTCTTCCAACTTGTAGCAGTCTCTGACCGTGCCACATGGGTAAAGGCATGAAGCCATTTGGCTTATAGGGAGCGATATTCTCCATCTTCTTCTGCATATCGACAGAGTCGTCCTGAAACCAGTCGCGATTCTCTTGAGTGTCCTGCCCTGCATAAAGTCCTTTCTTGAGCCAAACTTTCTCTCTCTTAGTTCCAGCCTTCTTCTTCTCGGTAGGCTTTACTTCTTCTTCCTTAACCTTCTCGGGCGCTAGCTCTTCAACCTTCTTCTTCTTCCGAGGAGGCTCTGCGACGACCAGCTTGCCATTGCTCCAAACCTCGTGAACAACAGGTTTCGTATCAATCTTTGCATATTCAGGGGTATCGGCAAGATTTCTCAGCTCTCGCTTTGCCTTCTTCAGACCAGCTAGGGTGTCGTCAATCTTCCTGCTTCTCTTGCCCAAGACACTGGTCAATTTTTTGGTGAAACTCTCGATCTTCTCGCCGGCAGATCGTGTGGAGCGACGGTGATCAAGATCCAGCTGTTTAGCAGACTTTTTGGGGCTTCCATTCAAACCAATTTGGCTTCTAGATTTGGGGAGGCCTTTGACGGACCACTGAAGATCCAAAGCTTCAATGCCGTCGCGGACAAGTCTGTTGTTGTCCTTCTCGACCGTCTCAGTTGAGGAATTACCAGAAGCCAGCGCTCCTACTAGTGTATCCCCTGATATAGTTCTTCGACGCGCCTCAATGTCTTCTGTATTCTTCCTAAACTTCTTTGGTGCATGAATAGCAGTACCGCTCAAGACCTTGACGTTATAGGTACCAACACTGGTGCGAACGCGACGGCTGCGCCCAGTCGACGGCTCGGCAGGCGTGGCATCTATGTTCTCAAGCTTCAGAGAGGCTGACGACACACTGACGCTGTCGCCAATGGAGGTTGGAGGTGTCGAGGAGGACGAGCACGGCGCGTTAGAATCGTCGATAGTGATGGCGCTTCCAATAGAGTCGGATGATGAAGCCCGAGCCATTTCTACTCCAGCTAGGGGTGGTGGTGTTGCACTCATGTTGTCACTGAAGGCTGAGTGCTTGGTGCATACAAGTGAAAGTTAAGTCGCGTGTGGAAGGAGCTTGTTGATGGTGTCGCGATTAGGGCCGGTTGGCGGAGATTGATAATTGGACACCCTGGATGCCTTGCGGGGATGAAAGAGGTCTGACTCTGATGCTGCAATAACTTTAAGACCTCTTTAGGGACAAAGAAGTAAATAATTGACACCACAGGATGTGTGTATGTGTGACAGATCGTCTTTTCGACTTCTGATGTTTAGGTGTGTTTTGGTGTGGAAGGAGGGGGATGCTGAACATTAAATGGAGAGGCTGGGACATGGACAAGGCCAATGGGAGTACGGCAATTTGACAGGAACTCCTTCGTTCCAGCGTCTCACCGAGCGACGACCTCATATTTGACCCCATATACCAACAGCAACTTTTTGGCTGCGGGAGAAAGCTCTGGATAAAGAGCGGTACATCGCATTCTACTACTCCAAGACTTTCCCTTGCTAGATCTTCAAGCAAGACTCATTGAAAGATCCCCAACGACCTCCATAGCTACTTTTATGAACCAATCTTGAAAGGGGCATTGTTAATGACGCACCCATAACTGCGTTGTGGTCTCTTTGGTTCCCTTACGAGACCTATCACCTCAGTTAGAGCAAGCCAAATACGAGATATTGGGACCTGAGATCGGCCAAAACCCGGAAATGAAGCCATAATCCATCCCAGAATGATTTAACTCTTTTGACCATTATAATTCTTGCCTCCGTGTCAAGATGATTTGATGCGAAGATTGAGACCCTCATTGGATACTTCCTGGAACCGAAAACTAATAAATCTCTTTGATCCTCTTTGTAGGAACATGCGCGCATTGTAGTGCTCTTGAAAGATTCTCAAGATCCTCGAAATATCGAGCTAATGATTGTGCGCGGGGTGTCGGGCCATAAGTGGGATTTGGGTTCGGGGCTGAGGACTCAGGGGCAAACACTTCCAAAGTATGGGCCCGAGGCGAAATACCAGAGCATGAACTTGCGTTGACTTGATCAAACATGAAGCCAAGATCCGGATAAGAACAGTTTTATTTCTATTGCTCCATCGGAAGTTGTTCTAGAACCCGTGGAACAGAGCAGCTCAGTGGGTGATCCGAATCTATGCTGGCCTTATGGTGCAATCACGAATGACAGCCCAGAGTGCAATGTTGGCATATGAACTCTCAGATCTTGCACAGAAACGTCTTTATGGGGAGAAGACTCTGTTTGCATGTTGCTTTTGATTGAAATGAATCTTGTGATTGGGCTTCGAGGTCAGCGGTGCAAGTTGGGTTAGTGTGAACCTTTTCGCCATGTATCGATGCTTCTCGAGACTTTCTGAGAAAAATAATCTCTCTGATTCTCTTACACAATCGCTCCAACTCTTGCATAACACCTCTCTAGGCTCGCATAAGAGAAAAGACAGAAGCCTCAATTCGCGAGATATGTCGCTGGGGGTAGAACATTCTATTAGGTATTTGCGAAACTTGGCCCAGTATTGTATTCTGTCTCTAGTTTTGAAGCCTCATCCATCAGCCTCCCATCAGCCACACAATTTTTAATATTGTATGGAAATTTGACTAGATGAAGCAGTTCGGAGTATTTCTGATCCGAGGAAGGAAGAGCTCGGATGTGGAAAAGTGGCGAACTTTGACATCTTCAGGCCTCTTACCACCTTTCACTCCAGGTCCGATAATATGGATACGAAATGCATTCGCAAGAAAAACTGCTTCGCACTTTATAATTCTTCTCAAGTACATGAATGGTCGTTCACGTGCCATACAAACGAGGTTCTCAAACCGCCTGTCAAGATCCAGAACCATGAGCATAACTGCCTAAAGATGCACAAGCATATCTCATCGTACTTGCCAAATCCCAAGATAATAATTTATTGCAGTATGAGCAAACAACTCGACTTTGGAAGCTAAGTGTCGTGGTTTTATCCCTCTCCTCTCGGCTACAGCGCACAGTTGACCGCCACATGACCGTCAACAAACTTTCAACAACCATCATACGAATGTCAGATAGAATTGTATTTAAATATTCAAAGACGAAGCTTCTTTCCATCACAAACTCACTCCGTGAGTGAAACACAAAACACATGAGGACTAAAGCGCAGCAAATCATGATGCCAAGGCTTGTGAAAGCTCTCTCGATGGTACTAAGTCCCTCGTCGTCATTCTATTTCAAAGCTGTTTCAAATACTGACTATGCAATATTAAGGTGTTCTTTCCTTAACATTCATCGGCGACCCTATTGCCTCGACGCTTTACCTTGACGAAATTCAGATATTCTCGGTCAATATAGCTAATGACTCCACTCACCGACTGGTATGTGATTCTACCCCGAATCTCTCGGCACCCCAACTAGGAACCGAATGAACGGTGCACTGGTGTCTTATGTATCCCCCGAAATATGGATCACGTATTTGAGTCTCACCCCTTCTAATGTAACATGGCTAATATAATGCAGAAGCAGTCTCGAGCGATTAGAATCAAGGTAAGCAATGTCTACATCTCGAAAAGCTTCCTTAGAATGTGTACAGCGATTGCGTCTAACCAAGCTCCTCAAATGACATCCAATCAGAAGTCCTTGAAGACATAGATGCAGTGCGCTACAACTGCAGGAGTTGGGACGACAGATTTTTGGATGACAAATTTCACAGCCAGGGATGTACAGTACGCATTCGGCCCAGCTGACGATCCAGTAAGTTCTGATTCTCCGAACGATAACACAATATGCCAAATACGGTGAGCATCTCACAGATCAGCACTTGTATTCCCCTAATAACACAGTCAGGCAAGTTTACAATGGAGATAGTACGAGCAACGAGGTTAGGAGGTCTGCCAAAAGCCACATAGCAGATGCCAGGAGTTACCCCAGTGGGCAAGTAATACATCAAGGGCGGCGATCATGTATGATGCAACCTAAACTTTTGATTGGCTAACGGCTACATTAGTGACCATATTTAATCCTTCCTTTTACCGCACTTGCTCTCAGGAGCACGACTTCGATAGCTTAACAATACTGCCTTCTTCCTTGCGCTGGTGGTTGGTCTGATCTGTGGATTTCTGGACAGACAACCAGGTGAATCCGGAAGCGTGCAGATTTTGATTCATACCCAGTGTTCGAGTCTAAAGAATGTTCCTCTCGTCCAAGAACTTTGATTCTGCCCATCAACTCGTTAGCTATATGCCATCACCTTGTTCCAAGTATTAGCCCTGTTCTGCATAACCCCCCACCAATCATTCCACAGCGAAACGCAACAACTACTCTTGACAAGAACTAGAAAAAACGCTTGGCCATCTCACTTAGATCCTAGCCCTTCTCATCTCCTGAATGGGTCACGTGCACGACTGACGGGAATAGGGGCATCAAAAGTCGCCAGTCCGAAGGCACGTATTTAGCTTGCGCATGGATGCTGCATTGTTGTCATGTCCATTGCCACGACCCCAATTGACGATCCTGATCAAGAGGAGGCAAAAGAGGAGAGAGCATACCAAGGCAAATACATCTAATACTGTGCTAGCAAATTGAGTGCTGGATTGACGAAGCGGGACAATGAGGGACGTTGTCTGGTTTTGCTTTGTTTCTCCTCAATGCGAATATATACGGGACTGATGGTGTGCACAGAGCAGCAGTTCCTTGGATAATGCTCTGCATTATTCCGCCTTATCATTCTCTGAGTAGATTGACGAACTACTGTGCTCAACTTGTGTCTCCACCACACAAAGAAGATTTGGTCTGCCTAGATCCACCTACTATGAACAGATCCACATCTTCCTTGATTTTCACTCCTCTCTTATTATGTAATCAACTACAACCTGTCAGTTGATGGACATCCTGAGATCCCGCTATTAATTACCAAGGGCCTAGAAGCTTGTGTGCCAGTGCGGAGTGTCATGCAAGTCCAACTTATTCTCCCCAACTATTTCCAAGGATGCTGCATTTTTGAGATTGATGCTGATGTTGATGTGAAGATTGTGGGTCTTCTTCTACAAATCGTCGCCGCCTAAGCGCCTCAAGATCCCCAGGACATTGCGAACAACAAACGTGGACGAGTCATTCTGATAAGTAGTAACTTAAGTGAATGAACAGAAGCAGGTAAGTAGATGGGCAATTAAGTTATACTAGCATCAGTCCAGATAACGCATATATAAAGTCTTCATTAATGCTGACCTTCGCGGACTATCGAGACATGAATCTGTGCCAATGTATGGATCTAAGGCGGTTTGGGATCCCGTGGATGAGATTAAGGACACAGATTTCTTCTGCTACATGCAAAAGATGTAGTCATTCTTGGGGGCCGGGGAAGCTCTCCTATGGAAAGCGCCTTTTACTTTGGTCTGGAAGCTTGAGAAACTTTGCTGTCAAATACAGCTGTCGCCGCTAGGATCTTAGGACAATGCCCCACTTTCTTCTTAGTATTATGTCATGATAGCTCAGGCTCGAGAGGCTTTCTGGCATTAATGTGCACACCAGGAGGATCACTTGATTAAGCTGCGAAATGATAGAAGGCATTCGAAATATTTGACAGAATGCAGGCACAAGTGCCATTATACAGTAGACAGTGGCTTCCTGCCTCGATGACTGGAGCATCTCTTGATCATACATATTTCAACTCTCAACCCAACATCCGGTACTCCACCCCTCCAACCTTATTGACCATCCCATCCCATCCACCCGTCTCATTCCACTTTTATGGTACAGAAGAAGCAAGACTAGTGCCACCCAGCTAATTCGCTTCCTATAAACATAAACACACATTAAGTTTTCCCCAATACAGTAATATTATCGTATGCTATCCAAGGGTTTCAACTCCACGGTCTTTCTTTACCTGTAATCGCAGTACAGACAATCGCTAAGATGCACACACACAGTTACAAACATAAGAACGCAGAAAGTCGCAATCAAAGGGCATCAATTCGCAGGTGTTGACCCTCTTAATGCAGAAGGCCCTTGAAAACTTCGCTCTGAAGGAGGAACAGCCTGCATTTCCATATTTAAACCACCGCCCTGTACCTCTTTGACAAGAGGAGCAGTACGCTTTCCTTTTCTCTCACCAAATCGCTGATCGCCTTCTTCGTATTTTGCCTTGAATCGGTAATACGTTGGTGGTCGAGGTCTCCAGAGAACAACAGCCCAGTTCTTGATGATGCTGCCTTGGGTAAAAGGGCGGTGGCGATCTTTCTTGATGAATTTGTGGGAGTTAAGATATTCTCTCGTTGTTTCACCACGACCCATAAGGAAGAGGTGGTACCCCATTAACGCTGCAGGATAGGGGAAACCGAGAAATCCGTAGATGACCATGGCGAAGGGAACTCGGAAATGGCTGATTGCAGCGCCGAAGGAGATATTCTTTTGGTTCATGTAGACTAGAATCTGGGCAAGGCTTGCACCAAGGAGGTAAAGACCAAGAAGGGTGGTGAAAGAGACAAAAGTGAAAAAGTAGCGGTAGTTGCGTCGCCCAACACAATTGTTAAGCCATACACAATGATGATCTTGAGTTTCGATACAATTGTCGCATATCCGACAGTGATGACCTCTTGGAGGGCGCCAGATGTTACAAGTCTTGCAATACTTAGTGGGCACCTCCATAGCAGCAGTCTTAGACTGTGCAGACTTGATCATAGTCCAGTCATTCATAGGAGGGGCTAATCGAAGAGGGTCTTCATTCTCATCAGGAGGTGGCATTGGGTGGAGATTGCGGGGCAAAATCTGGCATTGTCAGTATGCAGAATAAGTGTTTATCTGGTGAATTTGGTGCTGACTTACTCCTGGATCAGTAACCGAAGCATGGAAGAAAGAAGATATACAGATGTAAAACAAGTAGGCAAACACAATGGGTATCGCTGGAGAAATGTTGTGCCATAACCATGACGCTTGAAACACAAAGAAAAGAACTACTGGAATGACGACCAAGATACCAGTCGCTATGTTGATTGGTCGATGTCTTGTATTCTGTAATCGGCCTCCCCAGAGAAATACTGTGTTCCCGGTGAAATACTCGTGATTGTTGCCCAGCTTTTGTTTAGGAGCACTTTTCGGTGGATCGACGGGTGTCAAACCTGGCGAAGACGCGACTGAAGGTAATTTTTCCCGGCCTTGTGTACTTCGGTTTGGGCTATTAGGAGCAACGTCGCCTCGAGCGGGGAGTAAGAAGCTGGAGCGGAATGATCGTGGGGATTTGGATGGGGTTGGAAGTCCACCTCCATTCTTATAACTTTTGTCAATGGTCAGGCTAAGGCCTTTAGTATTCGCGGGGTTTCGTTGGAGGGGCCGTACACTCTCGGAGAGACTGCCGGTTGGATGATGGCCTTGAGTTGGACTGGTATTGGCGGTCACTCTTTCCATTGCTTCCTGCTCTGTCATCTCAGTACCTCGTGAAGGCGGAGGTGGTCCATCCGGATCAGGACTGACGGTCTGCCTGGCAGTTTGGTTCGAGTTGACGCTTTGCCTGATACTGCTGCCACCCTCCGCTGAGCTGTCCTCATTCACGACCTTTTGCCCTACAGGTGTCGGTCGAGATCCTCGCTGTGCTTGTAGCCGTTGGGAACTCATCGGACGGAAGAAAGCGTGGGACGTAAGGGAAGGTACATGAGTTCGACTCGTTGAACTCTGCGGTCTGGCAGTTGATCCGGAGACACTACCAAGAGCACTCATTCGACTTGCAGAATTCTGAGCGGCATGTCCTCTTCGAGTTGGAGGGGCCTGGGACCATGCGCCTCGATGCGACGAGACTCCGGTGGCTCCAGTGTTCGGTCTCGAAGCGTTCGTTTGCATACTGCGTCTTTGGGCAGGAGTTTGGGCTGCAGACCGCGTGGCTGGATCTGCCATTTGCTCTCCTCCATCGTCTGAGGCTATATCGGTCATTCGAGAGGACAGTATGCTTCCTGCATCGCCAGTCTCGGAATGTGCGCCATGAGGATTAGATGAGTCATCGATGTTGGAAGGAGGCGCATTTGTGTCTTGAGAAGCCATCGCGGCGGTTGAAGGGTCCTCCTTCTGCTCTTTCTACCTCATAACATCCCTCGGACCTTGATGACACGCAAAACTGCTCGAAGTGTATGAAGTAGGGTTCGTGTTGTACTAGCGCGTCGAAGTCGGAAATTTGATTTGGCACGATGGGCACCGAGTAATAGTAGAAGAAGAAAAAGCTGAAGTGATGAAATGAAGTAAAGAGCAAGTATCAACGGATTTGAAAGGAGTGTATGAACGGCGGATTTTGAGTTGGTTCTGAAGTTGTCAAGGTGTGCAAGAAATGTCTCCCAGGGGTGTCAAAGAGTCCATGCGCTGCATCGATCACGGTCACGGTCACTTCTAGATTCGGCGTCGAGACCAGGGTCTGAGAGGGTCGTAAGATTACGAGCCTGGAGGCGCATAAATCGCACAATATGAAGGTATGGCAGATGCCCAGGAGGAAACACTCAGGACGTTTCTTGTGTGATAGTCTTCGAGTTCATGCAGGTACAGAGGACGGTTCACCCAGGCGGTGTTTTATGAGCCGGACTGATCATGAGAGAATGGTCCTGGAAGCTTCCCTCTTGTATATGCCATGTATTATCGATCCCCCGGTCATAGTTGCTGACCAAGAGTTGCACTGTACTCTGGTGCATTTACCCTCTGGTCCTCTGCATGGCAGAGGACTTGTTTTGTGAGAAGCAGGAGAGAAGCAGGAGAGAAGCAGGAGGGAAACTCCTTGTGGCTGTCATTGGCAGCCCGCTGAGATGCTGAGGTAGCTATATGCACGCTCCTTTTGAGCAGCCCGGGTGATATTAAATACTGTGCGCCGGTGCGAGTAGTTTTCGTGCTCGTTCGCCTTGGAGCAGGGCGGGCCAGCTGCAGCTGCATGTCGGTGGGAACTGGGTGGAAGTCGTCTCCCTCAGAACTCAAGCAGGGCTCAGGGCACAGGGCACCTCCAATGAAGTGAGGGCAGTGGCAGCAGTGGCGGCAGTGGCTCCCCGCACGTGACAGTGGTGTGAAGCAACGGAACCGAGCAACCCTAAATGTCGAACCACTTCCCTAAGAGCTTTCTCCCACTCGACCACAACAGTCAATTCAAACCAAGATGAGACCAACACTCGGAAGACTTGCGGCAGCAGCTAAGAGCTCAGAGAGCCATGTCCTGAACAAGGGCGCAAAGCGAGATCCCGAACTCTACGTATGTCACCTTGATCAGAACATTCATCTTCCCTCGGCGACCGGCATAGCTCTTCGTACCTCTTTCGTGAACGCTCTAAAGATCAATTGCTAATCTGCCGTCTCTTCTCAGGTTCTCCTCGCCGTCATGTCTGGTGCTTTCGGTTTGGCAGGATTCTACTTCGGTAATATCGACCCATTTCGAGCACAACTCCCTGGATTCAATTGACCTTGATATAGGTCGCAAACCAACATCCGCAACTTCCGAAACGAAGGTCAATGTAGCTGCTGGAAGTATGCCATGGCAAACTGAGAGTTCCGAGGGTGACTCTGCTCGGGAGCATTTCAAGTACCGTACGTTGAATGCACAATCACTCGTCCATTTAATATATTGCGCTCTCCAGGGACAGAAATCTTGGTGAACCCACATCTGGATCCTGGATAACCTTGAGAATTCATTATTATATAATTCCTTTTCTTCCCAGTACCAAAGCAAATATTAACTCTCTCTCCTCCCCAGAATACCACCCAGGCGGTGATCCCAAGAACCCACCGAAGGATGCCCCTAGCGCCCTTCACAGCGTCATTATTCCCAATGTCAACTTGCCAAAGGTAAGAGATAAATTTTCGGATCAAGCCTCGGGTCGGAGCTGTCGGAGTCTCATTACAGAGATGTTGTGGAATTGAAAGCTATTCCGGCAATGCCATAGATAAACATCAAGAAAGATGCTGATATTAAACATAGGAACTCCACGAGAAGTATAACAAGTGGGGCAAGGACGGTTACTAGGAGATAAGAGACGAGGAGGGTTTGATCAAGCATTGGAAGGCGGCTAGAAGGGCTGTATTATAGATAAGGATAAACTCGAAACTACGTTCCTAAGCCAAAGCTTGTCCAGTGCTTATAAGAATTCTATGTCGTTATCCCCACGCTCTACTTCGTGTTCTGTAGGTTTCATCAGCACCGCGCTCCGAGGCAAGGTAAAGACTAATGCTCTTTACCTGTTTCTACCTTACCAAGGAGTAGCTATGGTTATGAACCTAGCAGCTTATCAGAAGTATTTATCGCGTTTAATACCGCTATTTAGCAATTGCAGTTCCGTGATTCCATTGAGAACTTCCAAGCTCTTCATGGTCGTTTCTTATCCTTTCAGCCTCGCCTCTCAGATGCCTACCACACTAACCGAATGTAGATAACTGTTCTATTTTCGTAGCTCTCAAGAAAGTCTGTTCTACCGACGAACATTTTCTAGAATACAATTTCTCGTAGTGCAAATGCCGAGGTATATAAATCCCCTTGATAGAATACACAAGGCTGGTGCTGTGGAAAGTCTATATTTGGATCAGAGCTTGCTGCAGCTTCATCCCGGTGCGTCGGCTTCATGAAGCCAGATTTCTTAGCCGCAGGAACAAAAGGGATACGCGACCTTTTTTATCCCCTTCCTCCAGCGGACGCCCACGCCAACCAGTCCTACAGTCTTTCAACTTCAATGCCACACTTTTAATTATTGTCGCAACTTCTTCTTTACTTTCTTTCAAGGACTGCAACAATTGCTCAACGACCTGGCGAAAATCCATTAACGCGTGGGCTGTGAAAGCTCCAACATTAGGCTAGCCTCACCAGCGTCCGACATTCAACATCTTTGCAGACATGGCCAGACCGAACAAATCCGCCAAAGGACCGTCTCCAGAGCCTGTGCAAGGTCTTCAATCCCAGAAGATTGTCGCAAAGCCCACAGACTACACATCAGAAGGAGTTGAAGACCATGACATCTTCCTCCTACCTGGCACTGACTATCAGGTCATGATCTTGGCTACAGTCATGGCAGCAGTTGTCAGACTATTCAGAATATACCAGCCTAGCAGTGTTGTCTTCGATGAGGTCCAGTACGTTGCATTCACGTTTTTGGGCATGTACACATGCTAATTCTAGACAGCTTCGGTGGGTTCGCATCGAAATATATCAAGGGCAAATTCTTCATGGACGTTCATCCACCGCTCGCCAAGTTACTTCTCACTCTTGCCGGATGGTTAGCTGGATTCGATGGAGAATTTGACTTCAAGGATATTGGGAAGGATTATCTCGAGCCCGGTGTACCATACGTGGCCATGAGAATGTTCCCAGCTCTCTGCGGTATTTTTTTGGTTCCTACAATGTTTTTGACCTTGAAGGCTATTGGCTGCAGAACAACCACTGCATTCATGGGCGCTTGCCTCATCATTTTTGGTAAGGATTTATGCTACCATTTTCAGGGGCTAATGGCTAACCTTTCCCAGAAAATGGTCTTCTTACACAAGCACGATTGATCCTCCTCGATTCTCCCCTTATGATTATGACCGCATTCACTGCATTGGCTTTCATATCCTTCACGAACCAACATGAGCAGGGTCCTTCAAAGGCGTTCCAGCCAACTTGGTGGTTTTGGCTTGCTATGACCGGTCTTGGACTGGGAGCTACTGTTAGTGTGAAGTGGGTTGGTTTGTTCACAATTGCTTGGGTTGGAAGCTTAACTGTTCTGCAACTCTGGATTCTGTTGGGAGACGTCAAGACGGTCACTCCCGTAAGTTCTTTGGTAACCCTAAAAGCCTCATGCTAATCGAAATAGCGCCTTTTTACCAAACACCTAGTAGCCAGAATCTTCTGCCTTATCATCATCCCTGTCTCGTTCTATATGGCTATGTTCGGTATCCATTTCATCTGCCTTGTGAATCCTGGTGATGGAGACGGGTTCATGAGCTCTGAATTCCAGGCTACTCTCAATTCCAAGGCCATGCAGGATGTCCCAGTTGACGTTGCATTTGGCAGTCGTGTCAGCATCCGTCACCACAACACCCAAGGAGGATACCTACACTCTCACAACCTTATGTATCCTACTGGAAGCAAGCAACAACAGATCACTCTTTATCCGCACAAGGATGAGAACAATGTCTGGCTTCTCGAGAACATGACGCAACCTTTGGATGTCAATGGTGAACCAATCAATGGTTCGCTTGCTTGGGATGCCATCACGCCTCCAACTTATATCAAGGATGGCGACACTATCAAGCTCTACCACATGACTACCAGCCGCCGCCTCCACTCACACGACGTTCGGCCTCCAGTAACTGAGGCTGACTGGCAACAGGAAGTCTCTGCGTACGGTTATGAAGGTTTCGAGGGTGACGCAAATGATTATTTCCGAGTCGAAATCATCAAAAAGATGTCAGATGGTGAAGAAGCTAAGAACCGTGTCCGCACGATTCAGACCAAATTCAAGCTTGTCCATGTCATGACTGGCTGTGTTCTCTTCTCGCACAAGGTTAAACTTCCTGAATGGGCATCGGAGCAACAAGAGGTCACATGCGCCAAGGGCGGAACTCTTCCCAACAGCGTTTGGTACGTCGAGCAAAATGAGCACCCTCAACTTGGCGAGTCTGCAGAGAAGGTCAACTATAGGAATCCTGGCTTCTTTGGCAAATTCTGGGAGCTGCAGAAGGTTATGTGGAACACCAATGCCGGACTTGTCGAGTCGCATGCTTGGGACTCTCGTCCGCCTTCTTGGCCTATTCTTAAACGCGGTATCAACTTCTGGGGTAAAGACAACCGTCAAATCTACCTCATCGGAAACCCGATCATCTGGTGGTCCTCTTCCCTGGCAATTGTCGTTTACGTGATCTTCAAGGGTCTGGCCGTCCTTCGCTGGCAACGCAGCTGTAACGACTACAGCAACCCAACTTTCAAGCGCTTTGACTACGAAGTAGGCACAATGGTACTCGGCTGGGCATTCCATTACTTCCCATTCTACCTCATGCAACGTCAGCTGTTCCTGCACCACTACTTCCCAGCACTCTACTTCGCTGTCATGGCTCTATGCCACATCTACGATTTCATCACTGCCCGCATTCCAGGGATTGGTCTCCGTGAGCATCCTCTGTTCGGACGCCTCGGTGCTATAATCTTTGTTTCATTGAGTGTGGTTGCTTTTGCCCTGTACTCCCCTCTCGCATATGGAAACCCATGGACCCAGTCAGCTTGCAACAAGGTCAAGCTTTTCGATTCCTGGGACTGGGACTGTAATACTTTCCTTACCGAGGTAAATTTATCTCATATCCCCGAACGAGTCCTCCCGAGACGTGGCCGTAGGGATTAAGAACTAACCTTAGTAGTATTCCCAATACTCTACTCAGTCTATCCACGCAAATGCCGAAATCCACAAGACCGATTCACCGCTGATCCCAACTGATGCTGCTGTTCCACCTCCACCCCCTGTGGGTGAGCAGAAGCCAATCGTAGAAGAAAACCGAGGTGGCATTTCCGAGGCGCCACCAGTTGTTTCGCCTCCACCGGCCGGTATGGCCCAAAGCGTTCTTTCTCGCGAAGAGAAGGTTGAGTACAGGGATCAGGATGGCAACCTCTTGAGTCCAGAGCAGGTCAAGGAGCTGGAAGGAAAAGTCAGCTTCAAGACCCGTTATGAAACTCGCACTCGTCTGGTTGATGCCCAAGGCCATGAGATTAACCCCCCACAGGAGGTCGCAGGTGTGGCGCCTCCCCATCCGGACGTTGAGGGAGTTGATTCTTCAACCATTGGCAAGCCAGAACCAGAGTCTCAAGGAGAGCCCGCTGCCCAAAAAGAGGTCAAGGCTGATGAGAGCAAAGAGGAGAGCATTGCGAAGTCCGATGCAAGTGCTGCTAAGCCAGCGAGCGAGGGTAACGAGGCAACAGTTAACTAAAATATTTTATTTGTATGGTAGGAGTGGGCGACTGGATTTGGGACTTCGAAACACTCGCCTTTGTATACTAGGATGCATAAGACGTGTCTCAATATAATATCATGGCTTTACGGTCTAGCAAATCTCCCAACTTCATACGGACGCTGTGGTATGCTGCCAAATGCTACTCTAACATAATGACTGTAGATTTCGAGTGCATCGTTCTAAGGTAAGGGCCTGCAGAAATTTGATTGCGGTGATTGACAGTCTTGCGCTATCATAACTCTCTCGACACATCTTATAGTCAGGTCTGATGAGGAGTGATGTTGATACTCTTGAGACTTTAGTTTCCACACGGCTTGTCTTAAATTGTCTCCTTAGCGCTAGCTTGAACTTGATGCTATTCAGCTACCCTATTTGTACTGTACCAAGCCACAATTTCAATATCTTGTGGATCAGTCTAGCAATCAACATTATCTACAAGACGTACGTGGTGGGGTTCGATCAACGAACCCGAAATCTCGTCATGTGTCTTGCGAACCCAGCAACATTGATATTTTTCTGTACCCCAAGGTGGTCTTCAGGCTTGGCTATCTTCTGAAGAGATTATATTACCACCGGCTAGTTGCACGTCGCTATTAATCCACTCGGATACTTATCTTCACGAGCAAGCTCTTTAGTACTATTCCCCGTTGCAGCCTTCTGGCTCTAAGACGCTTTACATCCTTAAAATGCAAGGTTTATTGCGAAAGTGAGTGGATTCGCGTAGGGTCTCAGAGGAATTAAAGAGTGGAGGGAATGTAGTATGCAGTTGGAAGGAGCGAAATACGGCTCGAAGGAGGACTTCTTCTGGAGCTTGTCAGATATGGAGATTGATTGAGAGGGATGTATTGCAGAACATCAATGCCAGGCTCTCTAAGATATTCGCCTAATCTTAGTTGTTCATCAATGCACAAGCCCACTTGAGAGGTTAAATAAATGCCAATATCTTCTGGGAAGATCAACTAGTCTGAATTCCCGAAACGATGCCGTAGCCTCCGAAATTTGTTCTATACCTATGCATACTCCGAGTTCTTTGACGCCATTTCAGCAGAAAATTTTAAATGCTGCAAGGCATCACATTACCATCCTTCCACAATGGTTGTCTTCAAATGGAGACCGCCAATCATGCGTGCAGTTATACCCCATGCGATATCGATATCTGCCTTCTCACTGTGGGAGGGTTTGATGTCGAAGCTGCCAATAAGCTGCGCTAGAAGTGCTTTATTTTCCGCAATCGCGAATCCTATCAACGGTCAGTAAATTCCACCGGACATTTTCTTGCTATTTTCTCACCTCTACCAATACAACTTCTTGGTCCGTGACCAAAAGTAATGAAAGCCAAACTCTCCTTCGCCCCTCCATTGGTCTTATCCCTCAGCCACCTATCGGGGTTGAACTCTCTTGCATCCTCTCCCCAAAGTTTCTTCGACTTGTTGATTGCCCACATGTGCACCTGTATTGTCGTGCCTTTTGGGAACGCCGTTCCGCCAATCTCCACGGGCGACTGAGCAATCCTTCCCAAGAGTGGGACTGGAGCGTACACTCGCAGGATTTCTTTGCTGACGGCTTCTAGGTAGGGGAGCTTGTCCAGCATATCTTCTGTGACCTCAACTCCTGAACTTGGACTTGGAAGATATTCACGGATCTCTTCGCGGAGACGATTTTGGATGTGTGCGTATCGAGGCTGGGACAGAAGGTAAAGGCCCCAAGTAACAGCCGTGGCTGAACTATAAAATATCAGTTGTGGAAGTAGAGAAATGGTAGAAATGCTCTTACGTTTCATGTCCAGCACCAAGCAATGTCTTAGATTGATCCACCAGGTTTTCAACACTGAAAGCGCCGTTTTCCATGGCAGCAGAAATGATATCTTGGTGCACAACCTTTGACTTCGCTGCGCTTTTAGACATACCGCTCTGACGCTCAGCGATGAAGTCCCTAATCCATTTCGTCACAGCTTGAACACCTGCTCGCAGGCGTTTAGCATTCTCGGTAGGAAGCAGATTGACAAGTGTTGGATGTGTGATCAACGACAAGATAAAAATCTTTTGCGAATTTTTGTTCGGCAGGAACGCGGCTCGGTAAAATGTATTCAGATCAGTGTCGGGATGCGACAGCGCATGAAAATCTGAACCAAATCCAGCCTTGCTGATGATATCGAGTGATACTCGACCCGCCCAGTCGTCGACGTCGATAATCGCTGACGAGTCTTGGGGAGATTTGGATTGGATTTGCTGCTTCATGAGAGTGGTCATCTCGGTAGATTTTGCCCAGAATAATGGATATAAGTTCTTGATGACCTTAAAGTTGAATGCTGGTAAGAGATGTTTCCTTTGATACTGGGAAGCTATTAGATACGATTCCTAAAGTGAAAATATCCGTGAGATCTTACTTTGTGATCCTTACCCTCAGCAACAACAAGGCCATTTCCGAGGATACTCTCCAGGATCTTTTTCACCTTAGTTCGCTTGGTAAAGTGGTCGTGTTTGACGCCGAGGAATTCCGCCACGAGCTTAGGCTCAGTGATTGTGATGACCTCGGTGTTGAACATATCAAGAAATCGTATAAAACCATTGTTTGGGATTGTGTCCATGAACTCGAGCACCTCATCGGCGTTATGCGGTTTGATGAATCGTTTCAGGCCAGTCCCCTGCCATCTTTGTCAGAATAAGACTGCTACGTTGAGCATGCCTCACATACTGGTGCTGAAGGAAGATTGAGCAAAGGACTGAAGTAAATTGGCTTCAAGAAAATCGACCAGACAAGATTGAGCGGGATAAATATACTAAGTGTCAAAACCGCTGCGCTGGTGATTGAGAGCGGCGTTGCCATAAAATGACCGTAGAGAAAAGTTATAGAACCGGCCAGGGCCAGTGTCACAAGGGTCGACATCTCGCCGTCGACAATGTTAATGTATCTTTTCGACAGCAGTGCACGGTATAAACTGAAGCATGGCAGGAAATCACCTTCTTATACGAGACACCAATGAGCAACTGTAGGAAGGGACGACCGGCCGGTCACGCCGAGGCTCGCTTTCTGTACGAAACGAAGACTATCCTTGGTGTGCCCGGCTGCAGCCCAACATGGATACCAGAATGCATCAGACGCGATCTCACTGCTGACATCAGCCGGGTATGCTATTCGAGTGGTCGATTGTCGTAGTAATCCAGGGGCAACTTGATATCGCCCGCACGCAACCAACTCAGACGGGTCGCGCGATGCATGATGCGGCGATAGGGTACTCGAAATTGAGACTGCTTTTCCGTACGAGAGACGGGGACGGGGACGGGGACGGAGACGGTCACGGTCGGCCGCGGCATCGACTTCTACAGAAGTGGCAGCGTGTTGACAGGAAGGCGGTTTAAGAACAGTCACTGACGCAACAGAAACATCTGCCAAGAGCCATAGCTTGCATTATAGCTTAGGCAAATGTTTGAATCGCGCTGTATCGATAGAAAGGTACTTCTTTCTACCTAGGTATCTAGAGATGCAATGCGCAGGGGTAAGAAGTTTCGAAGGAGCAACAAATTCGAGGACCGTGACTGGCTGGTTTAGCGAGCGATCCAGAGTACACCAGGTACCTCGATCTCAATTCTTTCCGCTCACAAGCACACTTCAACTTTGTACCTTCAACTGAAGTAGTTCAAATGCCATTATCTTGGAAATATTGCGACTCGGATTGTTAACGTCAACCTCCGACGACAACCAGTGTGCTCCGGGTAAGCTCCTAAGAGCTAGGAGGAAGAGGAGGCCCCTATCAAGCATACGGCCTAATGCTAGCCCGTTTTTCCGCTTTATTCTTCATTCTCATACGGGTGTATTGATATTTCGTAATGTGGAGTCGTTATTAGTCAAGTGACATCCTGACTCATGCGCGGGATGCTTGATCTAGCGTAGAGAAGTTGATGAAGTCTCAACGTAGGATATTGGAGGTGAATAAAGATAGACGTGTCAGATCTTGATCTCCAGAAATTCGTTTCTACTGCAGTTCGGATTCGGTTCACTTGCTGTTCTCCACGTCCTGACCGACAGAGCACTCTTGATTGGCTAAGACCCCCTACTAGGACCAAGGTTAGTGCTGACGAACGAGATCAACTACTTACCTCACCAGCTTGGACCACATTTTTTACGAACAGAAGAAGAGAGCACCAAGTATTAAAAGGCTATCAAGGTACCTCTCAAGTGATTTAAGCACACGCAAAGCGTTGCAAATGGATCCTCAATTTACCATTCCGCAAGAATTTCAACATGCCGTTCGATGCGTCGAAGCCCAGGATCGGCGGTCTGACGATGAAATCCTCGACTCATTGACAAAACATATTCCCGCTGACTCAGAGAAGAACATCTGGGCATTCTGGCATTCCGGGGTTCGCTCAATGCCAAGCTGGTGTCAACGCAATATCGTGAACTGGGTTCGTCTATGTGGCCCATCATGGTCTCTTCGTGTTCTCGATAATGTCCCTGATTCTCCGAACAATGCCCTCAAATGGGTGGCAGCAGAAATGTTGCCAGAGACTTTCCTTAGGGGTACGATGGACGGGCCATACACTGGGCCTCATAGCGCAGACTTTCTGCGTGGAGCGTGTCTCTACCTGCATGGCGGGGTCTGGATGGATGTCGGTATCATTCTTATCCGTGACCTTGACAGGATATGCTGGCGGCAACTGGAAGATCCCAGGTCACCATCCCAGATCTCGGTTCCGTGGATGTTTGGGACACATATGGCCAATCACTTTATTGCCAGTAGGAAGGGAGACCCGTTCATAAAGCGTTGGTAAGTTTCTCAACACTCAATTTTGAGCGTGAGTAGGAAACGAATAGTTAAATCCGGCACACCACCGGCCTATTTACTTTTGATTGGGCTTCTTTTTGGACATTCATACCCGCTTGCCTTGCAGCATGTGCTTACTCTGAAAGGCATGACCTGTTCATCTACCTCTGGAAGGATCAGAAGAATTGCGATCAGATTATTGAGAATCCGTTGGTTCAATTTGGCAAAGCAGTTAAGTTCGAAGACTCAGAGGCCAGGGGCTTCAAATGGGACTTCAATGTTCAACCTCACATGGTCATGGGATACATCGGCCAGGTTCTGTCTTGGGATAGACTGTGTATGCTGGACGATCCGAACGACGGCTTTAATGGTAGAGATTACTATGCTGAGAAAATTCTGCTATTCGATTCCTTGTCAGAGGATTGGAGTGCCGAAGACACTATCGGGTTCGTGGGAAAGGACCTCTTCAATGTTCTGGCCACTAAGCTCGATACCGACCAGAACTCGAAGGAATACCAGGTGGCGTACAAGACGATTTGGAGGATGCTGACAAAGGCAAGTATGCAGAAGATCACTCACGGGAAGAATTTGACGAAGACCGAGGCGTTAGGGATGATTTGGGATAAGGAAGAAAATGAAGGCAAAGATGTGGAACCCGGAACATTTGCCAGTCTACTTCGTTATGGCACTGTTCATTTTGAGCAAACGCGGGAGCAAATTGATTATGTCAAGGCCGTAAAGCCAGAGCATACTATCTCAAAGGGTCTTTTAGAACCATAGATTTAATTTGCAGACGAGAGCAAAAGCTCCATAGCCAATGAAGAACATCGAATTCAATACTTTTTGTGTTGTCTTATTTTAGAGGCATTTAAGCACGAATCGTTCAAGTACTGCCCTTTGCAAGTCTGCTGGTCAAGCAAAACAACATTTTCAAAAGATCCAATTCGCAGCCAATACGGAACCACGAGTTCATCCCGAAGATTCGAGAGGCGAGGGCGGCGGCAGGCGGTGTGCATGGCAGAACTGTGACGCTAAACTATATCCGTCAAGACCCTTCCAGATAATTTCTTGCACCCCAGGATGCGATCAGACACATTACGAACCGCCCATCATGCCTACAGAACTCGAGGAGGTATGTGCTCGTTTACATGTGACAGGAATAGTGTTTGACTACGTATCAGCTTGTTGATTTCATATCTCATGGAAATACTCAAGTACGGCAGCTTGGTGAGTAAATTGACCATCCAGCAGAAGAGCAAAACTGACATACGCCACAGCTGTCAAAAATCTTGTGCCATATTCCCTCTCACAGCCTGCAATATTCAAGACAAACCAGCTGCTTCCAGTAAAGGATCTGAAACTATTAGTACGAGATTACAAAGTCTGTCAAGTCTGCGCCCTCAACTCAACACTACGACTTACACCTTCCAGCAAATAGCTCGAGATGCGATCACTATCCTTATAAACCTATCTACAGACCGTCAGGCCTTAGAATACCTTGCTTCAGACAAAGAATTCATTGAGACGCTACTTGGCAGAGTAACAGTATGTCAGTCTCCTCCTTCCAACTTGCTCAACACCTGCTGATGCCTCAATCTAGAACCCTTCAGAACCGAACGCAAACCTCATTTCTATGCTCCTAGCCAATCTAGCTAAATATGACGATCTGAAAGAAATTTTTACACTCGAGCGACCTGCCCCAAAGGAATTGTCATCCAATAATCGAGCCGTCGACCAGCTATTAGACCTCTTCGTGAAAGGTGCAGATGGAGCCTACAACAAGGAGGCAGATTTCGACTATCTAGCCTACCTCTTTGCAGACCTTGCCAAACATAAAGAAGGCCGAGATTACTTCCTCACAAAACAAACATACGACGATGTCGTGCCTCTTACGAAACTCGCAGTCTTCACAGAGCACAAATCGAATATAAGAAGAAAAGGCGTTGCATCCACGATCAAGAACGTAGCATTCGAAGTCGAAGCGCACCCATCTTTCTTAGACGAGGACGAGATCAACATTTTGCCATATCTGCTCTTGCCCATCACAGGCAACGAAGAATACGAGGAGGAAGATATGCTGAATATGCTTCCCGACCTACAGTTATTACCACCGGATAAGACCCGAGACCCCGACCCTACGATTTTACAAACGCACGTGGAGACACTAATGTTGCTAACCACGACAAGAGAAGGAAGGGATTTGATGCGGGAGATTAAGGTGTATCCTATCATTCGAGAAACGCATCTCCAGGTTGAGAATGAAGACGTTAGAGAGGCGTGTGAGAGGTTGGTGCAAGTCCTTATGAGGGACGAGGAGGGCGAAGAGAAAGTTGATGCTGGGATGATTGCTTTGCAGAGGAATTCTAAGAAGCGGTTGGAGCCACCTAAGAATAATGGTATGGTGGGTAGCTGGGCGAAGCAAGATGTGGAGGAAGAGGAAGAAGATGACGACGACGATGACGATAAGATAGTCGAGGTATAATTCGTGAGGAGTGAAAGAATATACTATAATGTCTGTAATGGAAAGGTCATTTGAAACTGGCATTGCTCAGCTAGAGACCTCTTCGTCTACGGACTTTTGCAGGAGGTCAGTGTCTTCCCTGCGTTGAGACAGTCTGGAATGGCTAATGTGGGAGATGGGTTGTAGGAATCTGGATGATCCTAGGCTTAGTATATTAGTGTATACCATTCCACTTCCTTAGCCGATCAATTTGTTGCGCGTTCAATATGCAACAAAAGCTGAGATGTTCAAGATTAGATTCTACCACTGTTTAATGCAGAGATTTTATTCATATTTTTCATTTACACATTTATCTATAAAAGGATATCAATGCACCGCTCTAGTCAGTCGTCCAAGCGTTCTTGACCTTCAAGAAGTTCATGATGTATTGTCTCCCACAGTCCTTTAAGCTATTCACCGCCAGTAGCAATGGGATGACCGAGG
The DNA here is from genome assembly GCA_003988865.1 of Phialocephala sp. D728. Classification (NCBI taxonomy): domain Eukaryota; kingdom Fungi; phylum Ascomycota; class Leotiomycetes; order Helotiales; family Mollisiaceae; genus Phialocephala; species Phialocephala sp. D728. The sequence goes on along the minus strand of QYAJ01000199.1, from coordinate 10,570 downwards.
ACAGCATTTTCTTCTTTCCATACTTCAACCTACTTAGTTTGGAAGCTTAGGTCCTGGAAGAACCGTCTCCCGCTTCTGTATAGGTACGGACGAAATGGAATGACTCAAAGTTCGAACAGGTAGGTAGGAGTATGATGTATAATTTTACGACCATACAACAACTTGGTTTTAATCTCGGTCCTGGTACAAATTGTCTTCTGGATCTAAGTCTTGCTTCAACACACCTTCTCAATTACAACGATTATATGCCTCGCAAACAACATGACATTCTCCATCCTGCACCAAGTAGCGCATTAAGCAAGCTATTGAGCAAGGTGAAATCTATCGCTGTCTATTCTGGCGTATCTGGCGACACGGAGCTCGGTCAGAAATTTCAACTGCTGCAAATTGTTTATTATTGGGAAGAAACGGATATCAACTTGGTGCCACAAAGGCTTTCCAATATCTTGCTTCATAAGCATATCGGCCTGAACGCCAAGTACATTTCGTCTCGCAGCTCTGGGACAGAGCAGAATCAACTCCTTACTGCGCTAATCTACTACTGTTATTTCCCCCCAAGCCGAATTGCCAACAAATTCTAGGAATCTAATGCACAATCTCGAAGAATACCTCGAAATACCGGCGAACTTTTGGCAATGTCATTGGTGACTGAGCCAATGTTCCAGGTCGTGGAAGGATGCTCCTCTCAGATATCTTTTGACGGAGCTTTCGATTAGTACTGCCGTTGTGGAGTCCTGAACAATTGATTTGGGCACCACAGCCTCCCCTAAGAAAGCATTTACTTTGAATGAGAGTTCCAGACAAATTTTCCGCCAATCATCAAGTCTGTTGACGTATTTCAGGAACCACAGTGTCAGAAGGTTTATCCCGTGGGAAAATTAATTTTGCGGGGGATGGGAGGGGGGATCTGCAAACTACCCCACTTACCGTATCTGGAAGTTAATCTTCACACTTACCGGCTGTCATTGGCTCAAAACTGTTTACCTCCTCAAGCTCGCGGGGACAACTGACCATGCTATAATTGATTCAAGGCAATTCGCTGTGCCAATGGCAGAATATCAACACGGTACGGCCGTCGATTGAAGCTTGGCATGCATTCAAATTGCACGCCCACCCACACTCGTGAATTTCCAAAGGCACGCCACAAGTCGAACTTGGCTCCGCATCAGCTTAAAATGTTGTTCTTGAGATATTCAATTCTCTTGAGTGTTATATCCGGCACAATTGCTGCTTCAGACTGCCTTCCTGCTCGAAGTCAAGCTTGTGTAATTCCATCCAAGTACCTAGCTTCAAATGGTTCAGCGGATGACTCTCCAGCAGTTGCGGCGGCGTTTGCAAAATGCTCAAGCAATTCAGTCATAGTCTTCAGTGAGGGAGTAGATTACAACATCTTCACTCCCATCTCTGCCACGAACCTTTCCAATGTTGCAATTCAAATGCAAGGCAACCTGCATCTCCCACAAAATGTAACGGCCATCCAAAACCTTGTGAACGCCTCCAATGCTCTCACATACTCATCAGCGCTCTACTGGTTTACCTTCGCCGGCCCATCATTAGACTGGGCCGGCACCTCCAACGTCTCCAACAGCTGGATCAACTCCTACGGCCAAGCGTGGTGGGACTTGAATCCTGTAAACGGAACAGGGATCGCCAACCGTCCCCACCTTCTCTCCTTCAACACCACTAACGGATCTATCTCTCACCTCAAATCCCGCAAACCCATTGGCTGGAACGTGCAGCTACTCGGAAGCAATATAACCATTACCGACACCATCATCGATGCATATTCTACTAGCGGTAGTTTTCCCTTCAACACGGATGGGTTCGACGTTACCGCAACTAACGTCCGTATCTACAATAGCGTAATCTTTAACGGTGACGACGCTATCGCCGTTCAATCTGGCTCTCACAATGTCCTGTTTCAAGGTGGTACAATAGGGTATCAAACTCACGGGATGTCCATAGGCTCTCTTGGTCAAAACCAAGCCTCCTTCGCCAATGTCTCTAATATCCACTTTGACGATATTACGGTCATTAATGGTGTCTATGCTGCAAGATTCAAATCTTGGATAGGCGGCCAGGGATTAGCTAAGGGTATCACTTGGTCTAATATCCGGACCTATAACGTCACGTTCCCCATTTTCGTCACTCAAACGTATATTAATCAAGGGAGCACGCAGACACAGCTTGAGAATGGCTCTATCAGTGGGAGGCCCAATAATGCGACGGTGGTGATGCAGGATTTCACGTGGGCGAACTTTACCGGGACGATTAACACGTTTGCGCCGGGAGATGGAAGCTGTGCTAGTGATCCGTGTTGGTACAATGTGGGGTTGCCGGATCTGAGGCATACGGAGGCAGTGGTGATGGAGTGTAATACAAATAGTAGTTGTCAGAATTTTGTTACAGAGAATGTGCAGATTGTGCCGCAGGATTTGAGTGCACCGACGGTGGTTTGCTTGAATGCTACCACTGAGTTGAATCCGAGGTTGGGGTTTAACTGTGCAAATGGGACGTTTGTGACGACTTAGTATCGTGGAAGAAAAGGGAAGAGATCATAAATAGGTGAATAATTAATTCATAATAGACTCGATAATTCTGATAAAAATCTTCACCGTTGGTTATGGCAAGCTGTATTTCACTTCCGAGACAGCATGTAGAGGTCCTTACCGCAAGAAATAGAGACGTCTGAAGTCTTTAGTTCTTGGTTGTAATGGGTTTCTATATTTGGTGCGTCTAAGGAAGGAAGAGGTTTCGCGAGAGCGAAAGCTATTTACATGAAGTGGGGTGCTAGGGCACGTGACTACCGCCACACAGCATATTCTGTATCTGAGAACCGCAGTTGCATAAAGCGAAACATTCTCCTTTCCTAGGAGTGTCGTTGTGTAGCAAGACAACTTGATGATTGTTGAGAAGGAGGGAAAGTTCATATCACCCCAAAACTCAGGCCCTCGTGCTTACCGCACGTTTCAGCAAAAGGGGCTAAGCGAGATTCGATAGGGGTGGTGGTATATCTAACAAAATGCTAGAGCGGCTCCCATCATATTTCCTTAAGACAAACCACCTACACTTTCCTTCACCAAGCATAATTTTTATCTAAAGAGACCTCATTATCATCGGCCCTAATTCGAACCTCATTTAGATCGAAATCTCGCACAATATTTTCACCCTCTCTTTCACAGTGCTTCGTCACCAACTTTTTGTATTTCGAACCTGGATGTTCCTCTCATAATCGAGGTTCTTTCTTGTTTTTTATGCACTGGGACAAGGTCAGATAAGCCATTGATTCAATCTGAGCATGAACTCATCGAGTTTATAACAGGAACCCATCTAGTCACCTTCACCTGAACACACAACGGCTGTGGCTCCCCAATATACCCAATCACCCCAGCGAGCAAAAATAATAGCGCAACCAATGCCCCTCCTCTCACCTGAGGATAATGATGCGTCCCTGCCCCAGGGTTCGTCCAGCTAGCTCCCTGCCACCCCTACATACCCTTCAACTGGGCTCCTTCATCCAAAAATACGACACAATCAATCTCTCCATAGGAATGAGCATGGTACTAGCCAGAATACTCTTCCTTGGAATCCATGTACACGGTCGTGACATTGAAATACTGAATTTCTGCAGACAGGAGCAGGATTTTGGAACGACGATATTTGGGACCATCGAGCTGTGTTGTTGCAACCGAACCTTCGTTGAGACCGGTACGAATATAGTCACGCAGTTTGTCGTAGAGGAGGTTGCCGGGTCCGTACTCTTTATTGAGCCTTTCTTCGAGAGCTTTACCTGGGGTATTTTGGGATGTTAATAAACGATATAGGAGTAAGATGAGGGGGCCTACAGGTTATCTATTTCGCCAAAGAATTGCTGGCATGTTTCGATCAGTTTCTCAGCGGTGGGATACACTTCGATGTCGACTTCCGTGTTCCCGACTGCGTCCATGATTATTTGAAAATCCGAGAAGGAGTGTACTTGGCCTGAATTGAGATCTGAGAAATATGTAGAAATTCTTAAGTTGAGAAGAATTGGGCTCTTCCCAAGGAGTGTGCCTTAAGCCGTGCATTTCGATGTGCTAGCTTTATGTACTTCAAGCTAACACCAGTCAAGCAGCATCTGACTGTGGAGGTGGTGAGCCGGAAGCTCCCACGGCATAAGAACTGCATGCTAGTGCTGCGGCACACGTCGCTTGCCCTAATCAGCAACAGCTTGTCTGCCGGAATGTTTGCCGGCTGCACACTTCGCATCTCGCATAGGTCTTCGTTTATGTCCCGTGCTCAAAGGGAGAGGAGACATTAGCTTCGCAAATATATGTGTATTCGTCTGCTTAGCTTAATCTCGTGACACATAATTCTGCTCCGCCGTCTACAGAAGCTATTCATGCAAATTTCGTCCTGCTCGCCAAGCAATTCCATCCATGATAAAAGTAAATCAATGGACTTAAAAAGTATGTCCCATATCCATGTTCAGTAATAGGAGGCCACCTAGTCCTTGTGGTCCGCAGTGCCATCAGAACAGAAGACCATACCTCTGCCATCGAGACGCATAACAACTGTTGGTGTGTGGACGTCTGCGTTGTTTGTTATGACGAACTTTTCACCCTTCTTAAACTTACCATACTTCGTGGCGAGTTGGAGGCCGTGGTTGTCCTTGCGGCACGCATTCCCGTACTTGGCGAACATCAAGTCCGCAAGCTGCTTCTGATCCATACAGTCTCAACAGCTGCAAGTATCAGAGTTTTCGGTAGGAGGAACATCGAAGTGATCAAGTAATGCGCACTCAGATTGAAACGTAGCACCCGTAATGAACTCAGGTGCTACCTTCCAGAACTTGACCTCTACACCCATTGCGTCAAAGACTGGAGATGGTCGCGCAAGAGACCCAGACACATCTTGAATCTACCCAGGTGAAGGGTATGAGGGAAACCGTGCTTAGTCCAGAGAAAAAGCTTCTTCACACCCTCGACCAACGCCTCGGAACTCGTCATGATAAAAGCCTTCTTAATTCTTGGATACTCAGTGACGATATCACGGATTGTGTTGCATTCTAGAGATCAAATTATTTAAAGTAAGTATAAGTGTCGCCATATTGAGGAACGCGTACCGACGTAAGTAGTTGAAATAATTTCAGCATCGACCGACTCGTTACTGGCGAAGCTTTGGCGATAATACTGAGAGCCTTCAGCGAACCAGCGTGCACCGGCAGACATTCCCTGAATTTGGCGACCTTCAACTTCCATTACGATGGTGTCTTGCTCAGCGCAATTGATGCCATTGTGGGTATGCTTGCCACTGAACTCAGGGCCCCAGTGAGATGAGTGATGCCAAGTGCTGCATTCTGGCAAAGAAGCAAGGAAGGAAGACTGAGGTCACTGGCATATCGGAGGTCATTGGTAGGATCGAAGATGCGGTCTTTGTCTAGGAAGTTCGGAGCCGCATTGGAAATCGGGTTATCGTTACAACCGATGCAGCCGGCGCACATGGGGTTTAATGTGAACATCTTTGCTGCACTAGAGAGCTTCAGCAAGGGAAGGTATAAGACGCGTGGTCGTGAAGTATGCAAACCTTGATGATCTTCAGCTTTGAGGACGCGTTGAAGGGCTCTGCTAGCGGTGACTTCTGCTCGAGAATGAGGGCCGTCGTCCGGGCCTAAAATGCATCAGCATTCAGAGTGAAACACTAACTTCAGGGCATCATGGCATGCAAGAGGTCTCTCAGCTTACTTCTTATGATCGGTCCAGGTGACTGACACGAAGAATGAAATGAAGTTGCAGTGGAAGTTGATTTAGAAAATGGAAGTCAACTTAAATAAGTGGGCAAGGTTCCACCAGAACCGGTAGGAACGACTGCAGGGCTCGGCATTAGCCCGGAAAATCAGAGCACATGGAGGGTCTGGTTGTTGAAAGAGAAGTATGGGAGCTTCCACAATCTCCCATCATTCCATGTGTATGGTATTTCTTTTCTTCTGCCCTAAATTATTTTGAGCTGAAATTCGTTTGGTATGTAAATCAGCGCTCATGCGTTTCACCACAGCCAGCGAAGGTGGTAAGAACCTTCCCTCAGCCAAGGAGGCGTCCCCAGCAAAGGTGCTAAAAGGCTTAGAAAGGTTTGCAAATTGCAGCGTTTCCATAGCAATCAGGGTCAGGAAGGAAGAGGAAGCTCATCGACTCAGATGCAAACGAGACAGGGTCTACTCGAGCAAAGATGAAGCAATTCTGGATGTCTAAGTCTCGACAAGACGGCTGTACCTTAGCTAGTTTGCTTCAAACAAACAGATGAACCATTTTCAGATGCATAAACGGAAGAAGCAGCGGATCCTAGCGAATAATTCCATCTACACGTTGAGCAGCGGCAAAAGTACGGAGGCCGATAAATTGCTTGCCTCTGCAATGGTAGTTTAAAAATGAAAGTAATTTCACAATCGGAAAGAGCGGCAAACATAGTCAAGAGAAGATTCAGTTAAAAGCTGCTTGATAAGAGAATTATATTAAAGAGTATTCGCAAAATTACTATAAACTATTAGCATTATCTTCAAATCATCTTTATACTTTTAGTGCTTAAAATATTCTTAAGTAAGCTAATAGTTTATTAGTATAAAAAATAGCAAATTATAATTAGGAAAAAGTACTAGAATTATAAACCTTAATATTCTCTATAAAGAGAATCGAATATATATAAATAGATATCTTTTTTTAAGTAGTAATTTTCTTAACTATAGTAAGGTAATACAAGCTCATAAATAATATTATAAAACTATTAAAAGTAAGGTTTTAAGATCTAGAGCGACTAAAGTAAGAGTTCATATAAATTCTTGCTCAAACCTTATGGAAGGATATATATAAGGGAGAAAAGCAAGATAGGGCGAACTAAGAAATGAATATGAGTATATGCAAGTAGCAAGAATAAATTCCAAGAAAGGAAGTGCAGGGTTTGCAAGAATATATTTGATATGCGGGAGCAAACGGGACGTGCACGTGACCAGGTCATGCATGCTTCTCTCTTCATTTACCTCTGGCCTATAACAGGTAGCGCTTAAAAGATTCGCAAGCCGAGGGTTAGAATGCAAGTAAATAACCTTTTCACTAAGCTTAACTTAGCAAGAATAATGTCTTGAGTATGTCACGTTTGGACTCCCAAGATGGCGATGACAATCAGAGGATATAACAGTAAAACACAAAAAGAGTAAATAACATAGCAATTTATTCGTAATTTTGATCGGAAAGACGGATTGTCTTCAAAAGAAGTCAAAACTGTTCTCGGAAATCAGAACATCTTTTTCAGATACAATTGTGCTTGAAATACTAAATTCACTCTGTCCAGAGGTCCGAACGCTCAATGAGTATTGTAACTCATTAGTGCCTCAGGACATACCCTGCTATCTACAGGTTGCAGCATATGATGGACTGGTCTTGCTTGCTTATCATTAAATTCTATGAGGACCCCGACACCTGGATGGACAGAGAGAATGCTGAAACAATTTCCCCCTCCAGTTACCTGACGTCACCTCACGCTTCATGAAGTATTCTCTTCGTGGGGTTGTGCTCCGGGAGTTTTGCACTGTTGTGGCAGTCTGGCGACCTACTGAGTACTAAGTTTTCATGCTTGGGTCGTAGTCGTTTTGCAAAGGTATATTGAGGTGCTGAGCGCCCTACATCATGTGGCTTTGGTTACCCTGTTCTATTTCTGCGTATTGTTACTCTAATGCTTCAAAAACTTTTGGCACATCAAAAGAGCTGCAGAGAGAATTATCGGTGAAATGCACAATATCCTTCGAAGTTTGGCATGACTGGATAGCTCGGCCTCAGCACAGGGTGTTGAATCAATGAGGACAGTCCGATATCGCCTGATGTCACCTCTGGAAGCACATTGAGAATCCTTTTTAATGATTGGTGCGCTGATGTCTTGTCAGACCGTATCTTGTTGATTTGATGTCGTACGGAATCATCTGAAGTCGTCAGAATCCGAGAAACCACCTGGAAGCGAGAATCCCTGACTGCTTTCAAGATTCCACATTTACCTATAAATTGATTTAAATGTCAAATTTATTCTTCTATTGAAAAATTACAGAATGCTCTTGAATCTGTCGATAGACCCTAAATTGAGAAATACGAGGTTATCCTTCAAAAATATGCATCGTTCGAATAAGAAGACGTGATGTCGGATTTGCGAATGTCACAGCGTCACAGTACCACATAGCACAATACAATTTGTGCATCACGCAATCTCGGAATTAAGTTTTAATGGAACAATGGCATACCTATATTTGACAGGTCCTGAGTCCTCTCAACAACTTTTCCAATAATCAACTTTGGAGTATCCAAAGCTCTTGCCCACTCAATCATCTCATTCAAGATGAACCCAGAATTGCAAGTGGCCGTTGTCGAGGCACTTTATATGCTTCAAGCCTTCACAGCAGCAGTCGACGCTCTACAGATCGTCCAATTCTTCCTGTTTTCGAGGTTCAAAAATGCTCATAAGATCGTGTCAGCTTCTCCTCTTTCCCATCCACGTACAATTTGACTGACATCTATGATAGCATCTACACAGTTGCCCCTATCCTCGGCTTCATCCTCCTCTTCATAGTTCTCACACAGATTCGATGTATTGGTCGCAGCCACAAGCTGAATGTTGACTTCGAATGGCTCAAGTCTGGGATCGTGACGGCTTTGTGGCTCTGGTTGACCATTGAGAGTGGGGTCAGCAAGTGGGGAAGCGATGCACATATGGCAACTGCTTGTGTTCTATCGCTTGTTTTTGTCGCGTAAGTTGTGGATCTGAAGTAGAGAGGCGATGAGTGCTGATTTCATGATAGTTTAGTGTTCTATTCGACGTTGATTATGGCTGCGAATAAGCACAGAGGACACAGGGAGGGACGTGTGGTGTTGCCAGAATAGGTGAACAATACTTCTTGGCGAGTATATGCAGCTGGGCTGAGGGATTCGATACCTTCTTCAGCTGCTTGACTCTTCTGGGTGACCAGCAGTTCGGCCTTTCTAATATGTGCTGCGGACAAGGGGTCAACTTAGTCAGACTTGGCATATTTGGAGAGTAAGGGAGATGTATCGGAGTAAGCTTAGTTATGATTCCCATCATTCTTTTCTACTGCTTCCTATGCCATACACTCTGGTACAGGTATCTAGAACAACACAGATAATAGACTACTCATAATTTCACCGTAGACTATTTGTCTTCCCTCTTGTTGGAAATATCATCTCTCAAATATATGCAACAGATTTGCAGCTGAGAGCCCAGGGACAGCCGACAATCATCATTGTCACCTACATACATTCCAAAAGCATACCTAGCGCCTCTCTGTGCTTCAGCAATCTCCCAAGTGTTCAAAGCTGTGCTATTGTACGACGTATAAGTACAATCCTGTCGGCAACTCGAATACTCTTCGATTACACGCGAGGTGCAGCTACTTCCCAGATTAGTCGGTTGATTCTCCATATTTCCTGCTGTCGTGCCCACCTAGGTTGCCTTTTCGTCAAGCGAAGCAACACCATACCCCTGATCCAAGTGCCTTGTGTCGACTGCATATTGTACGAGCCAATTCTAATTCATCCAGGAAGGAGTTGAAAATGTCCTGCGACTTTTTCCTGGCATGCAATGGGGGTACATATTGGGAGGCGCAAATATATCTTGGCAAGAAGGTTGAACCATGGTGCTTCCTCCATGGTTGGTAGGCGCTGGGTGAGCTTTGCGGTCGAAAGGGGATGAGAAGTTTCGTACATTATAATATAATGTACTATACGACATACCATGTTCTTCGGACTTAGGCAGAACACTTTTGTTTACATCTCCTAGTTTTGAGAACATCATTCGATCAATTCTGCCCCATGGTGTGGATCCTAAGAGAAGTAATGTACTGCATTTCGCTGCCCAGGTCGATGCTAATGAAGACTGTTTCGCTATGATAAACATCCTTCATTTAGGAAAATAGGACTTGATATGAATTTGAAAGTAGTCTTGAATAGGAAAATGATAGAGTAGGCACCGTTCTGCACTAGGCAGCGTTGGGACTAAATACTTAAACCAGAAAGGGAGGCGCGAAGAAGCAGGCAAAACAGATGAAGAGAGCGTTGGTCGTTGTTTCACAAGGGTGCCAATCACTTTGCACGAAATGCGAACAGAGTAGGAACCAGACTCAGAAACTGACTTGTACATAATCTAGTCTACGATGTATGAGTTGAAGTTGACACTCGTACAGCTTAAAAGTCCATGCACTTATCGTACATCATGAAAGGAGTAATGTATACAGCGCAGGCTTCTGAGAGCTTGGTTCTCTGTGCTTTCGGCTCCGGCCGTGCGGTGGTGTTTTGGCGTGTGGGTGTTGCCTGGGGCTTTTCGGTATTTTTGCTGTCGATTCAGTCGGCATAGCATTTCATAATCCCGCACTGCTCGGTTGTTTTGAACAGAACGGAATTGTCGATCTCTTTGAGGACTCGAGATCCTGTTGAATATAGCCTACTAATAGCCGGTACCCCTCCTGTTTCGCTACTCGCTCACAGTCGGCGAAAGCAAGTGTCACGCGAAAGCAAGTGTCACAGCGGGGATGCGACCGTGAAAA
>QYAJ01000198.1:30053-85745 GCA_003988865.1 Phialocephala sp. D728 | reverse complement strand
AGGACTCGTACGAAGACAGCAAAACCTTCTTCCTTAGTTAATTCTTCTTGTAATACAACCAAGTTCTTGCTTTGACTCATTGCATCCAACCCGTGACAGGTTTCTGCTGAATGATGAATTGCCATGCGAATCTCATGGTCAAAGTTAGATGCAAACAGAATACTTCAGTGATAGTAAATAGCATTATTATAAACGTGTAAACGGCATACATTGCACTTACTCATGGATAGGCTCAAGCCTGATCGACTCAACAACTACGATCAGGTCACGTGACAATTGGATATTTTGTTGCATATCGCACCTGGAAATCGCTTCTATTCCCTCTAAAACTCTTCTAGAGCCTCTAATGAATCTCTAAAGAGTCTTTAACAGGCCACTTAAAACACCCTTGGAACACCCTTGGAACACCACTTAGTCCCGCATCCGTACATAAGTACGTCATAAAGTCCTCATTTATCCTTTACCGGGAAGGTACGATCCTATCGACTATTTCGACAAACAAAAGTTCCAATGCCCTCGATTCTATCTTAACCTCAGCGTGGATTATATTTATGCTTGAAGATAAACATGATCTAGTGGGGCCGCGCAATCAAATGGCGGGGTCTTGCTCCGCGTGACCCGGCTGCCTAACCGCCGCCAAGCCTCGTTCTTCCTGCGAGTTGTTACCACAAAGATAATCAGACGTTGTCAAGATATTGTGCTGTTTCTTTTGCTTTCCCAAGTACAAATCTACTCATTATGTACAACGAAAAAGGCTTCGCTAACCCAGCGACATCGGCGAGACAATCGCAGTCATCACCATTTGCCAAGCAAGTACCCAGCCTTACCGAACCTCCCTTCATCGTTATTGGACTAGACTTCGGTACAACGTGAGTTCCTCCATCTTCTCCTTAGTACATGTGAATGTAGCTGATGATGCTCGGATAAAGATATTCTGGCGTCGCTTGGGCCAAGTCTACTGCTCTCGACCAAGTGGAGGTCATTTCCCAATGGAGCTCACATACCACCGGCTCAACAAACTCGGAGAAAGTACCTTCGGTGATCGGTTATGACTTCTGTGGTGAGCACGCGAGATGGGGGTTCGGACTCAAGCCCACCGACAATCCCTTGCGGTGGACGAAGCTCCTTCTTAGTCCACTTTCCTTTGCATCGAACAGTCTTGAGAGCAGTATTATGGAACCAGCTCAGAGATATATGATGCTGTACAACAAGTCCCAAATTGATATAATCTCTGATTATCTGCGTCTCTTATGGAATCATGTATTGGAGCGATTGAGAATTCGTTTGACTGCTCCTGTCTTGGATAGTATGGTTTTCAAACTTGTCCTTACCATTCCGGCGATCTGGGATCAGAATGCACAAACGAAGATGCGACTGGCAGCGAAGAGAGCAGGAATGTTGGATGCGAGGCTAAGTGGCGAGACGACGATGAGCTTCATTGCAGAGCCTGCAGCCGCTGCTCTGGCAACATACTTCGATTCCGACGTCAAGAACAATCCATTTCTCCAGGTAAGCGTTCTCTCGAGAGATGTATACAGTCACTAACGTCGCATCTTCTTAGATTGGCGATACATTTGTGGTTTGCGACGCTGGAGGAGGCACCGTGGTGAGTGTCTGCGCACATGGCTTGTATATAGCTACTGACTCCATCCAGGATCTCATCAGTTATAAAATTAAAAGCTTTGAGCCTTTACAGCTCACTGAATGTATAGGTGCAACCGGTACATCGCCTACACACAAGGCATCCCAACTACTCGCTTGGACATCGTACTGAGACATTCGCAGGTGATCTATCCGGAGCCGTGTATATCGACCGCGCATTTGAAGATTTAATCAAGACCCATCGAAGCAAGCACATGGGCTCACTAGATGCTGACACAAGAAAGAAATTCATGGACCGAGAATGGGAATACAACCTAAAACGGAACTTCGATGGGAGTGATGGCCCCTGGCTTGTGGAATTACCTCAAATACCCCACAGCCGAAAAAGTGCTTTGAGATCAATTTTCAAGAAAGAACAATCGAACATTTTATCTTTGACTGGGCAAGAGATATCCAATCCTCGTTCAAGACGAGAACTAATATGTGACAGCAACGAATTACGACAAGTTTTTGCCGCGGTGCTGCCAAAGATACTAAAATTGCTGAGAGACCAAGTTGAAGGGATCGAAGAAATGACTGGTTCGCGACCAAAAGTATACAAAGTCTCTCCTGCGACTCTGCAAGATCTAGCTTTTGAACGTCGCTGATCTTTATAGCTCATAATTTTAGTCGGCGGTTTTGGAAGCAATCGATACCTCTTACAGCAGATCGAGCAGGCCTTCAGCCCAGGTATCATAGTCCAGCGGCCGCCGCGAGCTTGGTCTGCTGTTTGTCGCGGAGCGGTTTATCACGGTGCTCAAGGAAGTCATGATGTTGTGGTAGATGCAGCTGCAAAAAACATCAGGACCATGGTGTGTATTCCTAAAACTGAAACGTATCTGCACAGAGTTATGGGCTGGGAAGAACGTGAGCAACAATGTTACGATTACAGATTGTCTACTTCTTTGAGTGCTGTTCGCGCTTTGTAAGATTGATGTACGTTGTATCATGTTGTAAGATCTGGTATTAGGCATGCTTTCAAACCGGTCCAGCAGTGGCAGTTGCATTTCTTTCGCATATCACGGAGCACAGACTGGAACAAGTGCTATAACTTCGGCCACGCTCATTTCCTGATTGTCAAGATACCCCTGTACATATAATATCTCTGATCATCGCTCTTAAGGCATCTGCTAAAAGCAGACTAAGGTCCTAATAAAACCAATGACAGCCGCCGATGGCATGTAAACGCCAAAAATGCCCAAGTCTATAGCTACTGATGCATATAGATCACCATCGCCACAAGATACATCAGCTCAGCCCTAAACACCGAGTGACACCTTTCATTTCCGTCCGGAATACTCCCAGATGCAAGTCATGAATTATGCAATAACACCCCTCAAGGCCGGGCAGACTCGCTCCTCAACAAATCCACCATCGCAACCCTCTCCTCGCCCCTCCTCACCTGCCTCTCCATCTCCGGTAACAACTCCGGGATCCTGAACGGTTTCGTAACAACACTATCCATACCCGCCTCCTTAGCCGTCGCAATCTGTTCATTCCTCGCATTTGCCGTGACTGCAATAACCGGAACATGTCCCACGATCATGCCTTTAGCTTGCAGACTTCGGATTTCCTTGACACATGTTAGACCATCCATGATTGGCATTTCGAGATCCATGAGCACGACTGAGAGTTCTTTCCCTGTCGTTTCAAGGCCTTTCCAGAACCGTGATATGGAGAGGAAGGCGAGTGCTTCTTTTCCGTGGTTGGCGACCGAGACGATGCACCCTGCTGACCGAAGTTGTTTCGAGAGGACTTTCTGGTTGACGATATTGTCTTCGACGACGAGGATGTGCTTGGGTGTGGGTGATACGTGCGCGACTGGATTGTCAGATACAATCGCGGGACCGCCTCCACTTGCCAGAGCTGCCGGATTGATGATTTTCGATTGAGCTTTCATGCCGATGGAATGTGTTGTTACTGACAGTGGCATTTTTGGTGGACTGCAGCGACGAGCTCTGACGAAGAATGCGAATGTGCTGCCTACGCCAGCCTTGGAGGAGACTCCAATTTGACCTCCCTGCAGCTCGGTGAGTTCTCGAGAAATGAACAAACCGAGCCCAGATCCACCGTACTGGACATGAGTCCTGGGCGATGCTTGAGAGAATCTTTTGAATAGTAGATGTCGTTCATGGTCGTCTAGGCCTCGTCCGCTGTCTTCAACCTCGATGTAGAGAAATACCGTTTCACCCGAACCCCAAGCGCTACCCAAAGACATATCTTTGCGGGTGCTGCTCCTTGGCAAATAGTCTACCCCATGTTGACCGAGCGGAGGCTCAGTCGAGGCGGCCATGTTGATAGTAATCTTTCTCTTCGGCTCGAACTGCGTAAATTTGATGGCATTTGTCGTTAAATTAATTAAAACTTGTAGAAGCCTGCTCGGATCGAGTTTTACCCAGTCAACTTCGAGGTTGTTGTAGGAAGAATCGATACGGAATCGTAGCTCGATATCGCTTTTCTGAAGCTCACTGTCGAACATCTTCAAAGCAGTTTGTATAACTGAAATAGGTTGTACCTCGATTGGAGTGACCAGTAGAAGATCCGAATCCAATTTGGAAAGCGTTAGGATATCATCGATTATTCGTTTCTGGTGTTGACCACAGAGGAACACTGTCTGGGCCGCATCAGCACATCCATCTACCACTTCTCGTGGGATGGTAACGTTTTTAGAGTCTCCCTCAAACAGTGAGAGAGATATGTTTATCCAATCGGCACATTGGATAATAGCGGACAGTGGATTTCTCATTTCGCTGGCAAGAATTTAGCAAGCATTGCGTATTGGTAGTGATGAAGGAACGTACTGCGAAGTCATGTCCTATATCCTCGAAAGTTAAGAGTTAGTACACATCCTATATACATTTCGCTGACCAGAGCTGCATATCTCAGGGATGATAAGACATGCGCGTTTTTTTAGAGTAATCCGTAGCCGGGCACTCTATAAAATAGGAAAAAACAAGGAACAATTCTCGGGAATTTGCGGCTTACAATGAAGTTCTCTTGCTGTCGCTTCAGCTCCACAGCTTCCATCATTTTCCGAGTCTGGAATCCCTCCATCCATTTCTGTCTACTGATTTCCGTAAGACAGCCCAAGATACCAGTAACGGTTCCATCCTCTCCTTGTTCAGGATAAGCTGCGGCAATGATCCATGTGTAACCCTCCACTTTTTCACCAGCAACAAGCTCCGTAGCGACGAATTCCCGCCTCAGTCTAAGCTCGAAGTTGACAGGTTCTCCATTAAGCAATTTCGCCCATTCTTGGTCCACCAGAGGATGATCAATCTCAGCGATGACGTTGTACCAGGACAAGAATCGGCGTTAGTAGCGAAGACGACGGAGAATTTCCGAACTCACCATAGGGTATGCGACGTCGCGTGGGTGGCCAGTCATGCTGTTCAGAAAAATCAACTTCCATAAGAAGTCATTAGAGAAACATGTCCCAACTTACGTGTACCAGTCATTATTTGCATAGACCAACATACCATTCGGATCTGTATGGAACATGCCAACAGGGGCAAGGTCTGCCATCCTTCGAAATCTAGTCTCGGCCTCCAAGGCTTCATGGGTTTGAATTGCGAGCTTGTCCGATAAGATGCTTCGATCTTGGGCAGCTTGCTCGGCTTCCATTCGTCCACGACGAATCTCTTCTTCAAACAAGACTGCAGACTAGCAATAACGTTAGAGCGTGTTCTCCGAGAAAGATGACACATACCGCCATTGATGTCGCTAACTGCCTGTTCAAGAGTTCTATGAAACCCATATAGTTGTCATCGAATCGTTTCCGAGGGTTGATTCCGAGTATTAAAAAGCCCAACACATTGTCCGCGGTAGATCGTATGGGAAGAAATATAGCAGACTCGCAAGAATGCTCGCCGTCGCCGACTCTAATTTCCTTAACCATCCAGTCAGGCAGCAAACCATTCTCAGCTGTGAGTAAAGTTGGAGATTCTGATCTGATGATGTCGAAGAAACCAGGCAAGAATTGCTCCATTTCTAGTTCCGTCGTGATCCGACTTGGGATGCTTGGACATGACTCTGATACACGAACAACTCTTTCTAACGTCCAATTCTTCTGATTCTGACTCTGCTCCGAAGATTCAGAAAGTGTTTCATTGACATCTCCGCCAGCGGAGAATAGGATGGCAAAGGGTAGATCAAGATGGTCTGCCTCTAGTCCCAGTAGGAGTCGCTGCCAAAAGTCTTTTGGCTCTCTGGAAGATGAAATGAGCTGCCCCAAGCGTAGCAAGAATGCCATCCTTCGATCTGTGATGACCTGTCGCGTCGTGTCGAAAACGGGATTGTAGCTAAGAAAGCGTTAGCAGCACATCGAGGAGTAGTGCTACAAATAGTTCAAAAGTGACACTTACAATCCGACCTCACCATTCTCAAGATTGAAAGGAATGATAGATATAGAGTAATATGTCTCCTCAAGATAGCCATGTCGTTCAATATAGAATCTAGCATCATCGATCACATAAGCAGTTCCGGTCTCATCAGCCGTGTCGAATGCAGATATAAAATCACCTGCTACCTCGGCCCAGGCCTCAGGGAATGTCTTGCCCATCATGCCGGGATGCCGCTGCCCTGTAGCCGAAATGTAGGGCTCGTTATATATCATTGTTCTTGCTTTCCCCACATACATCGCTGCGGGCCTCGGGTCAGTCATCAGAATGTTCGCCATCCGCCGAAGCTCGGGAGACCAAGTGGTGATAGGACCCAGTTCTGTTGACGCCCAATCAAAGTCCAATACAAACTTCATGTGGGGGGATATCGCCATAGAAGTATTAGGACGTGTGAAATCGATACGGCCGATGTTTTCGACTTCTTTCCCCTCGCTCCGCCTGGGAATTGACGGATTTCGCGGCACAAGCGAGGGAAAGGTCGGGATGTCCTCCTCTCGGCGAAGTCTGAATGTTGCCAGCTGGTCCTCCAATAGATCGCTATCTCGGTGGCCGACTGACTTTTGCACATAGGGTGACTTCTCAAGCCGATCGATGGCGACTGTCTGAGACCGTCCAAGGCGAGGTATCTCAGATTGGCGGCGACTCGCATTAAGAAGCGCAGTCTGGTTTTTTGTGTCCCCAGAAAGAACTCGCCATCTCTTTCTCAGGATCCTAGCAGTCCATCGTATTCCGCAATACGTAGTCTGAAGTAGACTTCCGTTATTATGTGTAGAAGCTGCCCAGTTTATAAACACGGTATATTGTGGATCTCTCGTTCCCTTTCCCTTCGCTACAATCGATTCCAATAATGGCATTTCGCGCAGACTCGCATTATAGTACACAGGTATAAATTTCGTTGGACTCGTTAAATCGAGGATGAACACAGGTCTATCGTCGGTTTCGAGAAGTTCGACAGCTCCCAAGGAATCCAAAGCGCCCTTCGGCGTCTCGACAGGAATGGCTGTGACGTGCGCAGCATCTGCCTTCACACCCTGCCCATCTGCAGATATAGGATCCGCCATCTTGGTCTCCGCTTAGAGCGTATTCTGTCCTCTAGACCATCCGCTCCTCCAAGCCCCGCCCTCGCAGATGTGTCCCGCTCGTCGTCGGTGCCTTTTGATCAACCAGAATGCGAGTCAAGCATATCAATGTTGTTTCTGTACATCAATATATCATCCAGCGACTTCAAGCGCCACCGACGCCCGCTTGAGCGCAATGAGGATAGGAAAGGAGTATCCATGACGCTCACCGTTGCGGGCCGGAATTTAACGTGCTGCGAGGTGCAATTCCAGGTTCTCGGGATCCAGAACACAGTGGATGCATGCTAAACGCGTCCTAAAACTCACTAACCTAGTAACCTCAGAGCCGGACGCGACCCACGAGTAGGAGGCGTGGTCCACATTTAGCGCCACAGGATACATTCGACTTGTCGAATACATCTCGAGGAGACAGACTGGTTAACGTTGCTGAGTACGTGCAATGTCTTGATACTTGTTCATCGTGTAACCTTCATCCCACATTCTGTCGTTGCTCGACGGGACTGCCTGTGCTCACACCTTTGGAGACAGGGTCGGTCCTTGAACCGGACACTTGAACCGCTATATTATATTGGCAATTTGGCAGTGGGTGCGGATTGTGTGGGGGTTGGTTGGTTGGTTGGTTGGTTGGTTGGTTGGATGAAGTACGGAGAAGAAGTCACGACGAAGCTTGAAGGGGAAAAGCCTCCTCGTCATGGCCGCACGTGGTGCACGTGATAACTCCCTGAACCTCCAACCACGAGAGGGTTCTTCTGTCTAGATTTGTATTGTCTCTCGAGCACTTCGTCTTCTCCTTTCTGTTTCGGGTTCTTGTCACGGTATCAAGTCGGTAGAGCAGCTGAATACTCAGATGCTGGAGTTGATGGGGATGGTCACTCTTGTTCCTATGAAGTAGGCACTTAGACTACTCACGATCCTTTAACTTTGCTAACTTTGCATAGGGATACAATCCTAAATCTTGAATCATTGATGACGATGGCCACAAATATATGGTGAATAGCTCTTCCATAATCCCCCTCGAATGTCACTAATTAATCCAGGCGATCTAACAATCAGGTGGTGCAACTCTTACCAAAAGTTCACCAAAACGTAGCACCACCAGATATGCGCTTTACATGAGCGCAGGTGCTAGTGAAGTTTAAAGATGCTCTTAGCCGTATCTTTCCCAGTCCTTCAAAGTATAACTAGCAAATAACTCATTGTGTCTTAGAAAGTTATAGCCGGATACGGGAGAATGAAAGTCCAATCTGGCGAATTCGAGCTCCATCAAACCCTCACGCTGACCATGAACAAACCAAAAAGCCAGTCCCACATTCGTTCTCGTGTTATTTTATCGCAAGAGAACTTTAATGGGCTACTGCCAGGCCGCACTATCACCATGTTCGTAGTCATTAGGCCGTATGCTGATTCTGCCCAATCGCATATGATGCAAGTGCGGGAGAAAGGGTTATGGAAGCCAACTCATTTCCAGACGCTCGCAAGCGAAAATAACAACAACAATCCGATTGATTATCAAGAATGGTGAGTTCGGGTCCTCCTCTTGCGAAAGCCCATCGATGGCTTTAGTGACATCTCACAGCACGCTTTGTGGCACTGCTTTCGAATGCAGTCTTGAGCCTCCCACGCCACCCCATGAGGAAAAAAAAAAACTTAATAAACTTATGGTCTACAACATAAACCAAATAATCCAGGAATACTATTCTGAACACCAAGCATTAAAAAATATCAGCGTCTCTCTTATACCGATCAGTGGATACCCATGCCCATATCGTAAATCTCTGGGTTGCGAGACAACCTTCACAACCAGGGGTCAAGCATCACTTCACTCTAAAATACACATTCTGAGGAAGTGGTTAGCTGTACTTGGACTAGCTGCCAAGAGAAGTTTTCTCGTATCAACGACATGAGGGTGCACCTAGAGATGCGCACCGGATGGTCGGACTCGAGGGGAAACTCCCGAACGCGACCTTGTGACCCTCAAAACCTCCACCATCACAGATGGGTGCAGGATACATCTAACCAACCTTTAACTAAGACATTTCCGTACCTATCGAGTGTCAGGTCTGAACCAAACACTCTCAGCGATCATCGAATGAGCATCAGGCTGTTTTCAGAACCATGGCTCGACGTGTTTATGTGGGCGGTACACTATTCTATTCTATTTTATGAATGAACGTTCGATACAAGGTTTTCACCCATATAACACCGTTCCATGGCCTCACAAGTGTGCCATCACGTCAGGCGCCATAGTAGAGCCCTCAAAACTCGAGACTCGAGATCAAATCAGCGTCCACCGCAACTCCCAGGAGGTCGGACCAGCTAGCTTCCGCCTCGCAGAATAGTTGCCGACACCAAAGATGTTGCCAGGAACAAAACAAAAATTACAGAAGAGGATTTAAGCTATTTGCAAGTCCATGCTTGGTGGTGACCTCGTGCACGTCCGGTTCATACGTCACGTGTAAGAAAAGGAAGTAGATGCAATTTCTCCATTCAACTATCACTTGGACATCCCTCGACGTTGCTCGTAGGCCAGAAATATAGATACACAAGAACATACAAATAGCTGCCAGTACAAAATACAAGAGTAGAAGTAAAGTTGAGGCTAACATAGCGCTCCAGGCTCGGCCATATTCAGGATCGAAATGGACCAGCCGCCATCCCCGTTCTACCCTTCGCTCGAGGGTGTGGGGGACGCAAAATTCCATTTTCACAACTCACAAGCGTCATAATCATCTTCGTTATCATCATTTCCAGGCTCTGTTCCTTCATCATCCCCGGCACCAGTGCCTGTCGTAGTAGCTTCGCTCGTACTCGCCGGCAAAGCACCACTCGTCGTGACAGGAGGGGTTTCGATAATAATACCAGCAGCAGTCGACGTCGACCCACTAGCTCTCGTCACAGTCGCCATCGTGGTAGGTACCGACGAACTTCCCACTGCACTCGTCTGCGTTGCAGTCCCCGCACCAGCACTCCCATCATACACCACGTTATTCCCCGGCAGCTGTGCAATCGGGCCCTGGAATCCAATGTTCTCATACGCCGGCATGATCTGCGGGCTCAAAGTGCTCTTCGTTCCCATTGATCCATCCGGCGTGCCGAATGAGTTCCATGCACAATCAGTTCCAATGCCAGCACAGTTGTCGAAGGATTCTCCTAGCGCGGTGAGGTCCTGCCATCCTTGTATGAAATCGCCGTGTCCGCCATATCCGGTGGTGTCGCCCATAGACCAAATGAGGGTCGAGGAGTCAACGATGCCGAGACTGCCGGTGTCGAAACCGAATTCGGCGCCGATGTGGAGGAGTGCGACTGGGTGGGAGGACGGGCACATTCCGCCTGCTGTGTCTCCTTTGGTGGGGTCAGGGTAGGACATCTGTCAAGTGTCAGCCTCAGCACTGGTAGGGAATTCTCTTCAAGGTAGAACTTACATGGCTTTTGTGGTCAGGACTATCGACGTTGATTCCATCCCAGCATGATGGAAACCGAACATGCAGGGCGAGATCTCCTAGCAAGGTCTTCGGGAACCCATACACCTCTCCCGAATTTCCAGTCTCGTATAGAATAGCTTGGTTTGTCTGATCAGACATATTCTGAGTTCTGCTATTTGTTAGTAGATTTCTTGAAGAGGACGAGGGGAATGTGCCTTCTTTCGGGATCTCCAGCCACCATGCGGAGACCTGGAGGAAAGGGTTTGGCATCTGCTGGCCTGGGGCAGTACTGGACTCCAGCCTGGTAGCTGCAAGTGAATCTCTTGTAATACATGTTCTGCTGCGGGTGAGCTTCCGTTCTGGTACTTGATTGCAAGAGAACTTACTGCGCCGGTGTATGGAACCATCTGAAACATGCCGTCTTTCATGTTATACAATTGCGGTGCCCACTATCCATATTAGCTCTGTACATCATGCACAAAATGGGGTTCTATTTACGTAGTTGCTGTGATCCGTATATTTATCACACGTCGTAGCTTTCGCATCAGCAGCGGCATCGATTCCAAGCATAGTTCTATTGAACGCCGTCCCACCAGAAATCGCATGGACATGACCAGATGGCACTCCAGGGCTGATAATCGGATCCGATCTCTGACTCGAAAGTACTCCACAATTCACCGTCCAGAAATCGCCCGCGTGGGTAAAAGTCAAGCTACACAGTAGCGACAAAACAGTGAGTTTCGTATACATCGTGTTCGCGAAAGTAAGGACTGTTTAAAAGTGCGAAACAAAAACCAACAGAAATGAAATTTAAGGACAGACAGATATCGATCTCTCGAAAAGAATGAAAGGAAGGGTGAGGAGAGGGAAAGAGAAGAGAAGAGAGAGGAACCATTGTGTGGGCAGGTGAAGATATATGCATGTTCGTTGGACTGTGTGGTGAGGATTGCATGCGACCTGCCTGCAGTCCCCTAAAAGCCGCCTTACAGTGCGGGATGTTTCACGTTTCAATTGTTGCTCTGCTCCTGCGTGCAGCCCAGTAATCTAAAATTGCGGGTCAGTTTCTACCCCTCCATCCGTATTGGGATGCAAGATCTGACTAAGGATCTAGTTTGTCTTCTTGAACACTTCTTCTAGAAACTTTATTCTTCAGCACTTTATAGCTAAGCTGCGATGAAAAGGAACTTACGTTGTCTCAAGCAGTAAATTGCCATAAAGTCCTAGTACTGGGCCAACCAAGTGGCCCCTTCGTAGCGCTGTGAACTGTAAAAAGCATCAAGGATTCCACAGAAAGTCGCACAGGCGCATGCGACGAGGATGCGGGAAGGAACGATGATTTTGGATTCGCCAGCCAGCTCTTTTCACGCCCTCCCCCCTGAGAACATCACCTAGAATTCCCCGCGGACCACGAACTGCCGCCAACGTCCATATCCGGAACATTTCACAGCATCCCTTTTCGCTCATCCCGCTCGGGGACCCGACCGACTGGGACCTCAGAACTCGGCTCACTGCTGTGCCTGCAAGATCTTGAGTTCGTACTGCACGGTTTAGGGGCTCCTGTGTCGTCTCGCTAAATTTACCCCTGAGCAATTGGCCCAATGATGCGGGACGGGAGCTCTACCCGCCTGCGATGTGACCGTGTCTGCGACCTTGAAACATTTTTTGAATTGAGGGATGACGCCACGGAAAATGTTTTTGTGAGTAAGACGCCACCATCAGCTGCCATTTGTGAGGAGCTTCTTGAACACATGTTGAAAGAGGTATCGTCCATGAAGTCCTAAGAGAAAATCGTCATTGGCACATATGTGTTTTCTTGGGGTGGCAACTGACCGAGATCAGAACAAACGATATTGGCAGAAGGTTTCCTTTAATCGCTAAATCAGTATGCCAGTGAGCCAGTGCAGATCGTGGACCAGCTGCACATAAGGTTTCTCTCCCTGTTGTGCTGATCTTTTTATATTCCCGATGATCTGCTGAAAGTCCTTAATAGTGTCGGAAAATCCCCTCTCACACTGGAGTAGCTCAGGAAAATTGCCGGTCCAGTAGGAGGGTATCTCCCCTCCCTGATCAATTCAGGCTTATCTTATCGGATCAAGCTCTCGGACTCATTTACATACAGTACCTATGACGATATTCTAAAACTTCATCCTCGATCTAGCTAATACTCGGAGCGAGTGCTCATGGTAGGCAGGATTCCGAGCAACAGGCCTTTGGTGCGCAACGCAACCTTGAAAGTTAGCCTTGGCTCGGTGCATAATCCTGCGCTTGGATTAACGGCTATTTATGCTGGCTTCGAGAGTCTCAATTGCTTTGCCTGACATAGTAATGACGCACTGCTACGTACATTCTCTCCCAGGGCTTTGTGGTTAAGTTTAAACGTAGCCGCCATACTCGCTTCACTCGTTACTTTTCTTACTGTAACTCACATCAGTGACAATATAAGACAACCAGAAGGACATTGCCAATCAAACCGGCAAGACACTATACTAGCTTTCGGCATGGCACAATTTATTCATAACCTTTGTGTCTAAAATATGCACTTAAACGACATATTCCTCAAAGCGTCCTACACTAGACCTCTTCTGGAAGCAATAAGCCACAATCCTTCCTGGCGGAGAACGCATCTCCATATTGGTCGATCCGCCGCCACGTTGCCCAGAATTACTATTTGTTTTTATTTTTTGTCAATCAGGGTCTGCTGACTACGGCAGAGCTGCCAAATTTCCAGTACCTGAGCCCTGCCTCATCTCCGCCAAGCTGAGAGGATCCCTTCTTGCTATCTTTTTCCATCTCCCACGCGACGGTGAAAATCTATCCACCGAGAATGATCTTTGAAATACTTCTCTTATTTGTAACCCCACTGGCTTGCGCTTTGACTTGGGATGGGCCAAAGCCCACGTTGACAGCAGAATTGGGAAATAATGAACTTCTCAAACGTGAGCAGTATGGCATTGCACCTGTGGCTGGCTGGAGTCCGATGCCCACGATGGAGCCACGAGGACTCCTTGAAGGCTATCACTTTAGGAAACGACAAACAGCAATTTCGACACTCTCAAGCTTCAGCTACGATACTTGTGGCTTTTTGAATGGAGCTACGGGTTCGTGCTCTATTCATTCACTATTTTCCGATGATTAACTTGCTTCAGCTCAACCCTACACGTGCGGTTTAGGTTACACATGCGGAATAGCCACTAGTCAACACGTGCATGCGTGTTGCAGTGCTCTGATAGACTGCAACATACAAACGACTTGTATCCCACAAGCACAGTCTTCGAGCTGCGCCGGCAACAGTGCGTGTGCCGGAGATTATTTCATAACAAAATGGTGTGTTTAGCTCAGCAGACTTTCACCACAAGGGTCAACTGATGACAGACTCTAGTGACGCAATCTACCCCTTTTGCAATCAAATAATCCTTAGTGGGGTAGGAAACGATCCTGCCACCGGTTGGGCCTGTGGCACAGCTCCATCCATTGGTACGCTTTTTGCCACGGCCACAGATGGAGGGAAGTCCACTGTTTCATTTGCATTTGTTACTTTGGATATTGTATCGCAGCCTGTCTCAACTTCGTCATCGTCATCTTCACCTTCGCCTTCACCCTCGTCGTCCCCTCCAATACCAAGTTCGACCACTCAAAGTTCCTCTCCATCATCAACAAGCTCGACTATTGTCTCTGGGACATCGAGTCCATCACCGTCGTCATCTACTCCGGTTGGAGCTATCGTCGGTGGTACCATCGGTGGCTTCGCAGCCCTCGCAGCTCTGACATTTGGAATCATTTTTCTTCTGCAAAACAGAAAAAAGAGTAACGAAAAGCAGCAACCCCCATTCATTATTCAAGAAGTGGAAGCTGCACCAGCTGAGAAGGAATTCTATCAACCGCCACCCGCTGCCACGTCACCTCCACCTTCTCACGACCCAAGGTTCTCACAAGGCCCAGCTGTTTTTCCTAGCTTAGGCCACAATACCTTTGTACCACACTCCACACCAGTCACTCCAGCCCAGGCTGCACCGTCGCCTCAATATCAGCAACAGAGGCCTGAACACTACGCAACCATTCCCGAAATAGAGGGGACACCAGTCAACCCTAGCGCGGGACCTGGTTTCTACTAAAGGATGAGGCAACTGGCAATGAGGAAGGAGCAGAGTTGATAGTAGTTGAATACATGAAGAGACCGCTGAGATTGGTATCATTGGTTTCGAGGATACCTACGATGAAGCGAATTATATGTAGTTTAAGCAGGAAATGCAGTTTAATTCATAATATCTAGTGTCGAGCAATGAGACGAGAGATCAACGTGACGGACAATCTCCCCCTCCTCCCCTCCTCCCCCTCGCTCCAATCCAAACCCCATCAATATAGTTTACTCCTCCGCCCCTCCAATCCATCTCAGAAATTCCATCTCCCATATTGATCTTCCCACCACTCCTCATCGATAAGAGCCAAACAAATTTCTGCTGATTGCTTCAGCTGTAGACAAATGCTCTTATCAAACCCTACATCCACGCTTTTACACGGTGACGGCAACCACCTTGGACTGTACTAATCCTTCCCGTCTCTAATGGGTTTGGAAAGATAATTGAATACATGTCTAGTCATGGGACCCATCAGTCAAATCCTGTTTTTGGATATTGTCTGGCTTACCATAGACACTGGTTGCACAGCTCTGTGGGACGTGTTGTGCACAAGACCGAAAGATATGAGATTGTAGACATGGAGGATTTTTAAAGAAGGAATCTCTGATCTTCGAGAGGGTTTTGTTTAGAAAGCTGGCAGTTGGGTGCTGCTGTGCGAGCTGCTGTGGGTTGCTGCTCATAGTTACCAGGAGGTCGTTGTAATAAATTGCGGTTGGACTGACGCTAGCTGCGGCTAATTCATAAACATCACCAAATTGTTTATTCTAACAGACTGGATGGTTTCCTTAGTTTCGAAATTTTAAAATTTCCTGTCAAACGTTCTAAAGGTAGGTCTCTTGATTGACTATATATTTTCACAAAGAAAGGCAGGGTGTGAGTTTGCAGTATCGGCAATAGAATGGTCGCTACAAAGCAATTATTTGAGGGTAGGCTATGATGTTAATAACAATCTGCCCTGGTTTTGGACGAAAACCACCTCGCTTATTTTCGCTTCAAAAGCGACCCCCCTTTTTTACTCTCTGCTGTTTTACACATTTGATTTGCCTATAAGGAACGCAGCGCAGGAACGCCGATCGATGGCAAACGATCATTTCAATTGACGCTAGCCGCTATAGTGGTTGCCCTAGCTGAACTCAATTGCGGTAGAAAACAGGATTTAAAGCTATGCCCGGAGGCGGAGGCGAATTAATTAATTTACTACATACACACAGCGGTCGATCTCAGAGCCGGTCGATCCAGCCAGCCTGGTCAGCCCCATCCACGTGCTTTGGTTTCTTGACGAATTCCACTTTCGGTAGAGGAGCGGGTTCGTCCTTATCTAGCAACGACGCTGACAGCCCATCTATCTCTGCTTTCTGTTTTGCCATGCTCTCTTCGCCTCGCTTCTTGAAAAACAACTCGTCTTCTGCCAGAAGTTTCTCAATATTTGCCTTCTCCTCGCCAGTGATAGATGCCTTGATTTGCATAGCTTTTAGAACACCATTTCTCCATTCCCTCGTCATGCCAGGATATGTCTCGCCAGACGTAGCATACTCTTCATCTGATACTACTTGTACAATTCTGATATTGTTCTTCCCTTTTCGAAAGAGCAGGAGATTGTCGTGAATAAGGAAAAGCCTCGTGTTTTCCGGCTTCCACGCCGTTATCGTGCCCCAAGACACATAGCCGGAGTTCATTGGCTCCTTCCTCCTGTGTGGCGAAGTCCCTACGTATGCACCTCCCGTATTGACAAGCCGATGACCCTCAGAAGCAGATTTCGCGAGACCTACTGCATACAATATCTTGCCAATACTCTTCTGGTATATGACAAAACGAGGTAACTTGATGTTCACCTTGGGCTTATTATTGAGCGAGTAAATGCCAGCCTCAGCAGCAGGATCTTCAGGTCTGAAGAGAACCGCCTCCGGATTTTTGAAGAGGAGGCGATGCTGTGTTTCTGCCAATTTGGCTTCGCCTTCCCCGTGAACGAGCTCTACAAACTCCCTTGCAAGCTTGTGTTGGGCTCTTCGTTGTTCAGGTGTTTCCATATGCTCCTTGACTAAGGCACTAATGTCTTCGATCGACATGAATGTAAACATCTTGAGATACTTTTCGGCATCCGCATCGGCAGTGCCCAGGAAATACTTGTAGAGTTCGAAGGCGCTAGTTTGTTCAATGTCCAGCCAAATAGCATTGCCTGCGCTCTTGCCAAATTTCTGCCCTGATGATGTAGTGAGGAGTGGAACGGTAAAGCCAAATGGCTCTCCGACAGCTGCGGCCTCATCTCTGACAGTTGGGTTCGGGTGGTGAGTAGAAATGTACTTTACAGCATCGATGCCAGCTGTGATGTTCCCAAATTGGTCGGAACCCCCAATCTGCATCTGAATACCTTTCGTGTGGAACATGTACCACCAATCCCATGCTTGCATAATTGGATAGGAGAATTCTGCAAAAGACATACCGTCTCCCTTGCTCATTTTATTTTTCACACTATACGAATCAGTCTTGGTGTCGCTTATGGGTTCTTATTGGCCTTCACTCACGTATCGCGAGCCAGCATAGAGCCTAGTCGCATGCCTGGACCAAGCAACTGCAGAACCTGTAGCATAGGCAAACTATTCCACCAAGCATTGTTGTTGATTAATTCGCGATGCCATGCCCATTCCCATTTATACCCGTATTTCTTTCCATAGGCCTCCACGTTCAACCACAATTTCTTCAGCTGAATGTGCATGTTCGCCATGTTTGCAGTTCCAACGGAAGAATGTTCCTTCGTTCGAGATGTGAGTCGATCTGTAGGATCTCCAATCTTTGCCGTTGCTCCTCCAAGGAGTGATACAGTATGATATCCGTGGACATACATCCAGAACAAGGACATGAGTGGGATCATGTGGCCGACATGTAACGAGGAAGCTGTAGGATCGATTCCAACATACGCACCGAGTCGTCGGTCTGTCATCATTCGATCGACATGCTGCCGTTTCCTAGACACTTGTCAATGCATGTCCTGATCGAGAGTCTGCAAACAAAGAGGTCGTACCCAGTGATAGTTTGAACTAGCCCTCGCTCTTCGAGAATCGTGAGCATGCTCTTCTCTTGCCCAGAGCGAACCTTAGATGCTTGTTCTGCCCAACTCAGCTCAGCATCAGCCACTTTGTGCAGATATTTCGTGCTAACCCATCTCCTTGTGGTTTTGTTGGAAGCATGGGAAGCTCGAAAGGCACACCTGGCACAGACATATAGGTCTGGTCGCGTGGATGCTCGAAGGAGGGACGAGGGAGCCATCGTGGCCGCAGAAGTGTCGTTACTGTTGCATGAAGAGTGCAAATACCATCAAGGGAAACTAGAACAAAGGAGGAAGCACTCTTACAAATGCTAGGCAAGAATGGTAGACCAGAATTGCAGACCAGAATTGCAGAAATTCAGTTGGTAACACTGCTATTGCGATCTCGACAAAAAAAGTTACGCGACAGTTGTGCTTGGGATGGCAGCCGCACGCTAGACAAGGGTGCTGCTTAGCGCCTTTCCCCTTCCCATGACGCACCACAAGGAGCTGCCACGTGAGTGAGCCGCTGTCGAGGTCCCTCCTAGTGTCTTCCTGCCCATGCGTCTTCCTATGCACATTACACCGTCCTCGGCCTCCTGCATTGGTCCCCTGACTTCGTGAACTTTTTCCGTATGTTCCTTTCCTATCCTTCCTCTCGCAACTTCCCAAGTCTTTTCCTCCTTTCCCATTCCCATTGCTGTTCCCGTTCATAAACAGCCAAGATGACAGAGACTTTCATCAGTCCAGCCGACGGCAACGAGGTCTTCCAAGCTCAATATATCCCCAAGCAGAAAGGTCCGCCGTCTTCGGATGATCCCAGCATGAAGGCATACATATCGACCTACCCAGCGTTGGGTCAGGTGACCCAGATTGACAAGAGCACTAGCGTGTTCACGGCCCTGCTTGAGGTGGACGAGAGTCGAGCTTCAGATCCTTGGCAGATATCGCTTTGGCACTCTGATGGTGGGGAATGGAGAGAAGTTCCGATGGATCCAGTGCGAGGCGAGAATGGTCGACCTACCGAGCTTCAAGCCTCCAAATCTGCTCTTACTCGGGTTTACTTCACAACCCCTCTTGCAATCCATCTCCCAATCAATTTCACTATCAAATTCCGTGGTGGCCCTGACCAATCGTGGAAATGGGTGAAGGATCATCAAGGCACCCGAGATGGTGTTGTGATGTTGAAGACGGTGACGAGTCAGGCAGACATATCCAACGAGCTGGGAGACTACGTCCAGGGGCTCAATCCGGTGCTGAAGTCTAAGAACTATCGAAGCCAATCGCCTGGAACTACTCTTTGGTCCGTGGAAGCTTCAGTTGAGGCTGCACAAGGAGAGAAGTCTACAATCAAAGATGTCAAATTCGGTCTGCCATGGGGTGCGGGGAAGTTTTCGAGGTAAGTCACAACTATTATTCGTCTAGGGCTCAATAGGTCATCCTTCCCTATGGTGCATAATCAAGATGGTTTCTATAAAGTTTGAACTGACATGAGCAAGATGGTTTGCCTTGGTTCGAATATGGTCTCCCTGGCTCGCCCCTCGACAAGGCAAAGCCCATTTTGGACTTGACAAAGAAGCAGTTATGTGCTCTTTCCTAAGTATTGAAGGCAAGCACTTGGTCCTACTCGCAATTAGTGGTGTTGACGATGTTATGACGATGTTCACGAGTGACCACGAGGGCAATGTTCTTTTGCATGTACGCCTCTCTTAATCGCATCAAGCTCCTAAAAACATACTCATAATTCACAGATTCGCAACGACAGCGACGAAGATAGGATTTCTACAGTCCTGGTTGCTCTCGGAGATGATTTTGAAGCTGCTAACGCTGCCGTCATGTACCATGCTAGAGGCATTATATCAGCGGCGGAAACTCTTAGTGGTGAGCAGCAGAGGGAGGTGGAAGCTTTGAAAGAAGGGGATGAATCTACGAAATTATGGGCCGAGAATTGGTACGACGGGTTAACTTATTGTGAGTGCTGAGATCGCGAGAAATTTCTGTTCTGAATCGTCTCTCACTGATTTAAAGGTACCTGGAATGCCCTAGGACAACGACTCACAGAAGAGAAAGTTTTGAAAGCCGTCACGACCTTGGCTGAAAACAAGATCAATGTCACGAACTTCATCATTGATGACAATTGGCAGGCAATCGACTATCGAGGACATGGTCAGTTCCAACACGGTTGGGTTGAGTTTGAGGCAGAGAGAGAAGCATTTCCAAAAGGCTTGAAGCACATGGTCAATCTAATTCGGGAAAAGCACTCAAGTATCCAACATATCGCAGTTTGGCACGCTCTGCTAGGATATTGGGGTGGGATTTCTCCAGATGGAAAACTTGCCAAGACATACAAAACTGCCCAAGTCGTCCGAGAAGATTCTGAGCGCCGGAATCTTCCTTTGGGTGGTAAAATGACGGTCATTGCCAAAGAGGACGTGGCTAGGTTCTATGATGACTTTTATCGCTTCCTGTCATCTTGTGGAGTTGATGCTGTGAAAACAGAGTATGGCCTTGATTCAGATGATCTGCTCATGCTAACATTAGCCCAGTGCCCAGTTCATGACTGATACTTTCGTCTCTGCTGAAGCTCGTCGAGATTTAATTCCTGCGTATCTCGATGCGTGGACCGTCTCCACTCTTCGACATTTCAGCGTTAAAGCCATTTCTTGCATGTCCCAAACACCCCAAATCCTCTTCCATTCGCAGATGCCCCAGAATAGACCACCATATCTTGTCCGCAACTCCGATGATTTCTTCCCAGAGATTCCGACTAGTCATCCTTGGCACGTGTTCGTGAACGCTCATAATGCGTTATTTACACAACATTTGAACTTGATTCCTGACTGGGACATGTTTCAAACCGTCCACGACTACTCTGGCTTCCACGCAGCCGCTCGCTGTGTCAGCGGAGGACCGATCTACATCACTGATGTGCCCGGTCAGCATGATCTCGATCTGATAAACCAGATGACAGGACCTACGCCGCGTGGTAAGACTGTGATCTTTAGACCCGATGTTGTTGGGAAGAGCTTGGATCAATACAACGGCTACGACGATGATAATCTACTCCTCGTCGGCACATATCACGGTGCAGCAGTAACTGGAACCGGCATAGTCGGCATCTTCAATGTCTCACAACGCCCCCTCACAGAGTTGATCCCTCTATCCAAATTCCCAGGTGTAGTCGAAGCACAGTACTACATCGTGCGTGCTCATTCTAGCGGTCTTGTATCTAATCCTATGCAAGTCGTTGACCGCGATGCACTTGTCCCCATTTCATTGGGGGTTCGTGGATACGATATCCTTTCTGCATACCCATTACGAGGATTTGTAGATAAGAAGGGAGAGACGACTTGGGTTTCGAATCTTGGATTGCTGGGGAAGATGGCTGGAGCTGCTGCAATCACAAATAACAAGATGACGAAGTTGGAAAATGGGAGAATCCTCATTGATACCAACATCAAGGCTCTTGGTACTCTTGGTGAGTTGTCATGTAGTCCTGACGAATTTTCATACTGACCTGTACCAGGACTTTACATCTCCAGTCTCCCAGACATCTCTTTCAAAGACGACACGATGATCATGATACAAGGAAAGGTCATCCCGCTACGCACGGTGCAAATCAGCAAGACTGATTCACATGTCCTCGAGATCGACGTGGAAGCCGCTTGGAAAGAGTTAGATCTCGAGGCTGGATGGAGCAACGAAGTCGAGATTAAGATTTATACCAATCCTTCTTGATTGATTACGGCAACCCGATTTGCCCATGCATAGATGCCTTGTCTCTAGCCATAAGTAGAATAAATCAAAAAGCCCGTTTTCAATATTTCTTCCCTGCTCGTTCACTTCAGCTCAATTTCCAAATCTCTTTCAAGAACGTAACCAAATCCCTCATCTCCTCTCCACAGTACCAATGTTCAACCCCCTCGTACCTTCTTGACTTGAGATTAAGGCCCATATCCATCAGCGAATGGCGCATCTGGAGTGCCCACTCATACTTCACTTTCTGATCTGCCGCTCCGTGGCCCAGAAGAATTGGCAAGCTTGGGTTGATGTCGAGAGTCCGAGATGGCAAAGAGAGTAGCGACCTGATATACTGTACTGCACTCTTCCGTCTTTGAGCCGCTCGTTGATCATGCTCAGCCATAGCTGACTTCAGGAAATGTTTCCGAAGTATCCAGGGTAGAAACCAGGATATTCTCGCTGCACATCGGAGAATGAAGGCCCAGATCCACCTCAAAAGACCTGTAGTTCCTCGTTTTCTTTCCCTAAGTGTTTCAACAACCTTACCTTCTAGATCTTGCTTTTCTTCCTGATGAAGATGCATAGCTTCATCCACCTGCTTCCTAAAAGGCAACCACCCACTAAACCCCACCAACCCACCCATTCTCAACCCCTCGAACTCACCGCTCAGTAACCCCACAACCCCCATCGCGCTCCCCTGACTAAAGCCCCCAAGCACCACCCTCCTGCTCCCTCTTCCTCCTCTCCCTCCTCTTCCTCCCCACCAACTACCCAACCAGCTCCCTCTCTCATCTTCACCACGATCAAGCAGCCTCACCTCATCTAGCACCAATTTTCTCAGATAAGCTACTGATTCCCTCATCCCCGGAATCTGCTTCTCTTCACCTATCGTCCGATCCGAAAAATCATAGACATCGAACCAAGCATTCGTCTCTCTTCCCCCAAACACAGTCGTCTTTTTCAAACTCCCTGTCGGGAACACAATTCTAACTCCTTCTAAAGCGCCTCCTTTCGTAAGCTCTTTTCTCAAACTTGTTGTTTGTTTTCGATTTCCATCTTCGTTTTCATGATCCAGAATCTCGCCTTCATCGAAAAGACTATCTTTTCTGCTCCTCGTCTCCTGCCTTTTCCCACCACCTATTTCGAGTTTTCTCTTTGGTGGAGAATGGAGCTCGAAACCGAAATCAAGCAAACTCTCCGCGAATTCCGGGCCAGAAGTCGAGGTTCCATGGAGGAGGATGAGGGTATGGGTATGTTTTCCTTCCGGGTGAAGGATATACGGTTCCGGATGATGCTCTATGTTTTGCACCTCCATTCTGATTTCATATCTTGCTGTATTGTATATAGGAATTTGAGGGATGTTGGGTTGGATGGTGAATATGGAGGGGCGCTTACGAGCGCGGGGTACAGTATTGCGGTGAGTGAGATGTGCGAGTGCGGGGCCGAGATCGGCTGCGGGGAGAGAAATGGGTGAGAAAATGAGGATATATAAACTGTTCAAAGATGTTTTAGTCGTGTAAACAAAGCAGAGAATGAATATCAGAGAGACAAATTCGATCGTTGATGTGGTCAGGTGAATCACAAAATTCATGACAGGAAGGAGCAGCTGACAGTGGTATGTCATCACGTGCACGCAGATCACAAGCAGCTGGAGGCAAGCAACTACAATACCTAGGGATATTTTCGACATTCTGTTCCCTGGTCTGTGTCTATACAACTTTCGTATACATCTAAAAAAAAGCAAGCTCAGCTCAACCGCCCATTACAGAATACAGCCGCTATAAAAGGAAAAGAGATAGCCACACAACGCCATGCCAAAAGCTCTGGAAATAAGCCCGCTCTACCAGCAATACACCATATCTTACAGATTCGCAATCGCCTTCAAGAGCACATTAATTCCCCTCTCCTCGATTCCACCTTCACCCAGAGCCTCCTTCAGGATCCAGCTGACATCACTTTGGATACCAAGAGGGATATAACATCCACTTCTCGCCTTGTCCAAACTCTCTTTCAACCTGCTCGTGTGTTCCCATTCTCTGGCAGCCACCTCGGCGCGATCGATGACTTTGTTTGGAATACCACACATGGCTGCACAGTGCATACCGAAACTGCCTTCTGCAACACCATCTTCGAGTTTGTACAGGAAAGTGACTTGACGATTTTCGTCATCAACATGGATTTGCATTCGCTTTGGCGCGATCTCCGGGTGACCTGCAAATTCGGTTGCGATAGAATGGTAATGAGTCGCGAAGAACCCAATGCAACCAATGTGCGTCGCTACATGATGTAGAACAGATTGAGCGACCGCAACACCATCATACGAGCTAGTGCCACGGCCAAGCTCGTCCAAGATAACAAGTGATCGTGAAGTAGCTTCGGACAGGATCTTCTTAGTCTCGGAAAGTTCGACGAAGAACGTACTCTGTGCCGCAAAGATGTTATCGTTGGCTCCCAGACGAGACATGATTCGATCGCATGGAGTCAGGGTGGCAGACACACAAGGCACGTAGCAGCCAATCTGTGCCATGATGACAGCAATACAAGTCTGTTATTGTTAGCCGTGAAGATCATAAAATCAGAAGACCCACCATTCGTAGCATTGTTGACTTTCC
Organism: Phialocephala sp. D728; assembly: GCA_003988865.1. Lineage (NCBI taxonomy): Eukaryota > Fungi > Ascomycota > Leotiomycetes > Helotiales > Mollisiaceae > Phialocephala > Phialocephala sp. D728. The sequence goes on along the minus strand of QYAJ01000198.1, from coordinate 61,692 downwards.
AGCCGCGTTGGCACCCGTCAACAAGTTTATATTTGCTGCATCACCGCCCAGCTTTACGTCGTTAGGAATGAAATCAGTAACGTTGGGGAGCATGCAAGGATGGCGAAGCTCCTCAAACTCGACAACACTTCTCTCTGATTCTACAAAGGTAGGTCGGCAGCTTGGTTCTCCTAGCGCGGCGGATGCAGCAGCAAGACTGATGAGGCAATCAAGCTGTGCAACAACCTTGACAGCTTGCAGCCAAGTCACGTAATCCTCGTCGAAGCGAGCATAGAGTCGGCCAGCTACCTGCTTGACTATCTGACCATGGGTCTCTTGAGCTTCCTGGAGCTGCCGAATCATGGCCTTCAATTCTGGAAAGTAGTAACGCTTGCATGCTCCGGCGGACGACATAATCTGCCAGCCACTGGGTGGTTTGATCGAAGCTGGGACCTCGATCTGGTAGACTTCTTTCCCAATGTTTTTGAACATGATTTTCGATGAGCCTCCAAGCTCCCTCCGCTTGCGTTGCAGCAGCTTCTCAAGATTTTCTTCAAGTTGTTCGATTTTGTCTTGGCTGGCGTCAAAATTCTCCTCAACCCCTCGCTCTGGTACGAGGATCTTGTCCTCTCTCGCCTTAGTATGGTCGAAAGCTGTCTGCCAGAATTCCAAAGGTTTCGTGAGATCCGGCATAGAAGCTAGAAGTCGATCAACAATGCCGTCCCCACCCTTGAACGCAGATAGAAGATCCATAGTATACTCGATCTGGCCGAAACCGTCGATGACTTTAACAAAGTCTTCTGGTCTGCAGGAGCCAGCATGAATACGAGATATGAATCTCTCCAAGTCAGGCATACGAGTCATGGAAGCAGTAAACTGGTCACTCAGACTGCGATCTTTGTTGAGCATGTCCACAGCATCCAAACGTTCGTTGATTCGGCGAGCATCTGCCAACGGATGGCAAACCCATTGTCGAAACATGCGTTTCCCGAATGGGGTCACGCAGCGGTTGAGAAGCGTGAACAGTGTTCCATCGGATCCCCCGTCAAACGTGTTGGCGAAGATTTCCAGATTGATCAAGGTTTGGCCGTCAAGTACTAGAGTGGTGCCTTTCTGAATTGGACTGTACCAAGTGAAGTTGCCTTGGGTCAATAGATCTCGTTCCAACTTGAGAGTTCTTAGATATTGGACAAGAGCACCCATGGCAGACATGACGAGATCCTTGTTCCTAGCCTCTTCCAGCTTCTCTGGCCATACTTCTTCTCCACCTGCTTCCTGAGAAATGAAGTATCCGCTACTGTCGAGCTCTCGTCGTGCAATTTCAGCTGGCCAGAATTCCTTCCCAGGCTTGAAGTGGTTCCAGATCGTAGTTGGACTTGTGTTGTTCTTCAGGATGCGGAGAGCCTTTGAGGAGATGCATGACTTTTCCAGAAGAAGTTCTTGCGGTCGAGTTTGGGCAACAAACGTCTCAAACTTCGTCAAGTCCACGTCATCAACAAAATCGGAGAGGAAAAATTGTCCAGTAGCAGTGTCAACAAATGTAATACCAAAGGCAGGCAATTCATCCACAGTAGACTCTTTGATCGCAACGCAGTATGTAGCCATGTCGTCCTGAAGCATGCTGCCCTCAACCAACGTGCCTCTCGTAAGCACACAAGCTAGCTCTCGACGGATGATCTTGTCTTTCTTGTTCTTACTAGTCTTCTCTTCTGTCTCTCGCATCTCTTTGCCTAGAGCAGACTCGCACTGGTCGACTCGGGCGATCTTGTAGCCTTTGGCAACAAATTGATTGGCCCAATGATCGAGGGACATTTCGGGGACTCCAACCATTCGCATATTGACCCTGTCTGTAAGCTTGAGGTCGAACAACTGATGTCCAATGGTAGCATCGATTTCATACAGCTCGTAGAATTTACCCTTCTTGAAGAAAACGATGGTGTCCCAAAACTTCTGTTTGATTTCCCAATACTGCTTTTCGAAGGGGGAAAACTTGCTCCACGCGTTTGGGGGAATATACAAAGTCCTTGGATCATAATCGGGATGCCCGATAGGATTGCGGTCCATATCTTGCAATTTAGCCAACCATGGATATCGCTGCTCAGGCTCGCTCTTGCAGGCTTTCTCTTTGATCTTCTTCTTGCCCGGCACAGGTGTCTTCGGGATATTGGCAGATCTGGGTTGAAGAGGTTCGATATTCTCAGGATCGTATTTCCATTGCTGAGCCGTAGAGGGTCCTGGGATGTCCATGTCTATGTCGTCCTCATCGTCCTCCTTCTCATTACTATTCTCATAGGGAGTAGGAGGGGCGATCTCCGGACGTTTCCGTGAGGTTGCCGTAGATGTGGGACGCTTTCTCTTCTTTGATGACTTGGCTGGGGCATCAGAATCGTCGTCAACCACGAAATCATCCATCTCATCTGCAGATTGATCAGTTTATGCCAACAATATATTCAGCAGTGGCATACCATCGTCGTCATCAGCGGCACCATCTACACCGCCTACGAAAATATCATCATCCTCATCCTCGTCATCCTCTACAATTTTTTTCTGTTGTCCCCTCCTCCTTTTTGTGTTGATCCCAGCAGGGTCGAAAGCATCCTCGTCGTCTTCATCATCGGATTCGGCGTAGCTGACGACCTTCTTGGCCTGTGGGTCATAGGCATCAGTAAGGATTTATAGAATTGCAAAGTTCGCTCCTTACCTTTCGTGACGGGCTGCTACCCAAGACCAATGCCGTGCCATTGGCAACCTGCTGGACTATCTTAGCAGGTGTCGAGGGCGAAGGCAGTCCATGATTTTCTACCTCTTCTGGAACCCCTCCGTTCGTGTTCTCTTGAGAGCTTGACGGTTCCATCGCGTCACTGCTTGGAACGGGTGTCATGCTCTTCACCGCAGACTTCCTAAAAGCCGGTTTCTTGACAGAAGCTTTGGGCTTGGCCATCGCGTTGACGGCTTTCGAAGTATCATTGGCTTTCAAAACACGATCCGATGAGGCATTCGACGAGGTCGGCGTACTGGAAGGTGCTTTCGTGAAAAAGCTCTGAATAGACCGCTGTGTTGAGGATGGACCACTCGAGGGCTGTTTTTTCTGAGAAGCCGGAGTGGCACTCAAGGACTTTTCTTGCTTCACCATGATGGCGAGACTCTATAGCGCTTGTATACTCTAGAAGAATAGCCGACGAAATGGTGAAAGAGTGAATTGAAGTTGGAAAGAGTTCAGGTTTGGGAGGAAATGGAGGAAGCTCGAAGTGACTGGGGAGACGCGCTGGATTTCCTTAGCGCGTTTTTCCCGCGTTGATTGCTTCCTCTTTAGGAATAGCATTCGTCTTCACGCTTTGACTCCACGGACCTCTTCAATTCTTGTGTAACAGCTGAGACAATTTCGAAATCTCAGACGCAGTACGAAATAATTCTTCGCAAATTTATCGAAGTTGATCAGTTGATGTCTGTAGTTGTTGCTTGAATTCTTTTGGGCATTTGTCTTCGATATTGTTGATCTACTTAAGGGACATTCGGATTCTCACTGAGGACAGGAGAACGCTCTTCATTCAATTATTGCATTGCGAAAGCCACTCCAGCCAATGTCCGAAGTCTCGGTGGACCTTAAATTATTACTTGAATGCCATGTTCTCGATGCCTATAGCTTCTCGATCTTCCAGTATTTCTGTCTTTCCTTGATGTAGTAGTTTGCGCCATAACCCCGCTCTCTATACCTATGCTTGTGCAGCGGGCTCGTCGGGTCTGCCAGCGCCCTCTGCTCTTGTCTTTTTGCCTTCTGCTCTTTATAGTCCTGCTTTCCGAAATCCTTCTGACCTGGTCCCACCTTGTCCTGGGAACCTAGCATTAAGATTAGCATGTGGATAACTGTTGCGATACGGGTACACTTACATTTTATGGTAGTACTAACTGGCCCTGAAGCATGTGGAACCGGTCGAGCGGAGAGGGTGATCGCCGCGCCAGCACCAGCCATGGCTCTCTCGGCACGACGACGTTCGCGCTTCTTATTGAAGTCCGTCTTCTCTTCGTACATGAACTGAGCTGGCTTGATTGTCTTGAACGTTCCTGGCAACTTCGATAGAGTGAGTGTCGGATCTTGTCGGTGGCTGGTAGGGACTTTGTAGAGCTTGCCGTAAGGAGCATAGTCCCGATAGGATCTTCGGCCTTGCCTTGCCTTTTCCCTCTCATACTCACTATCGAGCGGCTTTGGCGTCCTCACACGGAAGCCTAATCCGGTAGTGGATCTTGATGTGATACTTCTATTGTCCATAATGTCGTTGGCCAATTGAGGTTGTTGTATTGCTTGGGATGCAGTGTGAGACTGTGGAAACTGAGGACGAGGGCTGATGAGCTGGGAATTCCGCTCCTCCACTTCCGGAGACATCTGCCACCTACACGAGTGGAAGTCTATCTTGCCTGCCGAAGACGAAAGCCGAGTGCTTGGGCTGACGCGCTGGGGTTGTAGTTGCGGGGCTTCCCTCCGTAAGGATCGTGTCCTGGCCGTTGATTTAGATATCACTGGTCGGTTTGAACATCCCTTCTGCCCCTTCTCCAAATTGCATGTTGTCCCAGAGGACGCCATATTCAATATCGTTTTGGTGCATTGTGACTTGGAAGTGCCAGGCTGAGACAGTTTGATCTTTGCCTCTTTTACAGACATTACTGGACTGTTCAAACGTCCGTTTTCGAGATTAGGTGTACTTTCGGAGGAAGCAATATTCAATGTCATTACTTTGGATTCTGATTGAGAAGTGTTGTGCACAGATGCTGGCATCTCTGTGCTTGCTCCAGACACTATTAGAAGTTTTGAAATTTCCGTGTGAAAGTTTAGCCTTATTCTTGAGGAAGCAGAGTTTAATGTTGAACCTATAGACCGTGAGAGAGAAGTGTTGTTCAATAATGCTGATTCCTCTGTCTTTGCATCGGATGCCATAGGATTATTAGAATTTCCTTCGCTCAAAGCGAATTTTCCACTTAAAAACGCAGATCTCAATGTCGTTGCTGGAGAAAATGATTGAAAAGTGTGATGCAATGACGCTAGCGCCCCCCTTTTGGAAGCAAGGTCTCTGGTTTTACTCGGGGAAAGCTGAAGGTGAGCGGTGGGATTAACATTCTGCAATATATTGTCCGTCCTTCCTTTGGCAGTTTGGAAGGGAAGACCCTTTACTCCTGTCCCAGGCAACAAGGGACCACCAAAATACCGAGCAGTTGTCCCCATGACAAGACCCCTATCTAAGATTTGACTGCGTCGCTTTTTCAACATGAAGCCTAACACAGAGACAGGAGATGCCTGATGAGAGTTCGAGCTAGTGCCTTCAGGCGCTAGCGACTCCTTTCTCGAAGCGAGATCTGGTGTTGCTACTTTACCCGGTCGAAAGGGAGTGGGTTGAGGAACTTCATACGTTGTCGACTCATTATTTCCCCCATCAACCACAACTATTATTGATGAGAGGCTTCCTTCTTCATCAGAAGTTAAGTTAATGCCTATGGACTCCAGAAATTTCCTTTCTTGATCCAGAACACTCGATCGCGGGTCAACTATTTTTGTGAATGGTCCAAGTGTGGATGGTCTCTGCGAAGTGCTTCCAAAGTTGGCTTCTGAAGGACGGCTCAAGTCTACTGGCGATACCGAGCTCATGGTCTTTTTCTGCTTCTGGTCTGGAAGACGTTCAATATTGATCATTTCATCTTTAGAACATATTGGAGAGACCCGCAGGCCATCCCGTGACTTCAAGCGGCCAGCACCAGAGCACTTGTCAAGCGCGTTTTTCTTTTCCGATTCTCCTCTAGAGGTGCGATGACAAAGTCCTTGAGCGCACGCAGTCTCTTCTTGTCTAGAGGTACAATGAAATTCTTCGTGGAAACGGCTAATTCGAGGCTGGCTGGGAAATTTCGGAAAGTCATATCCCTTCTTGCTTGACTCCACAGCAGAGTATCTTGGATTTCTATGAGCCCAAAAACTTTTTGCTGCCAATGAATCACTCCATTTAGGTGTCAACATCATTGGCGCAGAAATAGTTTCGAAGCTTTGGCGAGTATTAGCAAAGGGATATGTTCTGTTAGGGATATGATGAGCTTCGTCTCCTCCCAATGCTCCGCTCATGGCAATCTCAGTATCGTATTGCTTCTCTACTCCATCCCTGCGAAAATAGGCGCGCAATCGCTTCATGATTTTGCAGTCAACTTTCTCCCTGGGGGTCCTCTCGACCAGGTCTGCAAGAAGTTGCTTGTTGAGATGACTTCCAGTGCGTGGGTCATCATACAAGCAGTCTGAAATGATCTCGCCATTGCAAGATTTATTGGTTGTATAACTGTCCCCGCCCACAGGCTTCCTACTTCTCTTCCAGATACTAACGTCGATTTGGGGTCTTTGCTGGATGCCTCCACCTACAACTGAGACCATGGATTCCTCGTCGGAGTCTGCATTGCCCGGTACCACCATAGCGTTACATTTTTTCAGCCATTCCTGGACAGTCTCAATTGACTGTTTGAGGATCGCGGGGGGTGGACCAATGTCGCTTTCTGGCAGATTATAAAGTTCCTTGTCGTGTTTGGATGACACGTTGACCTGATTTGGTAGTGCCTGAGTTTTGCATCAGCTTAAATTCGACGTTGGTCGATAGGAGTCCTTCAAATAACGTACCTTGTCAACACCCTCCTCATCCACCTCCAGACCATCCTCCAACCTCCGCATGATCTCAACACTGGCACTCTGACTGGCGCTCACGCTCGCCCTCATCGCCTCCCATCGACTCAACCCCTTCTTCCTCAACGACGGATGTTCACTCATCATCTTCGCCACCAACACCAACTCTTCGTCAATCTCCTTCATAATCTCCTTGACCGCGTCCAACCGCAACACCATATACACCACAGCCAATCCTCCGCGTAGAGCTTTTGTCTTCTCATATCTCCAAAGATACCAATCTCCTAGACTTGGCTCGATGTTGTGGTGCAGTGCTGCGAGTGCGACGAAGACCGGCTTGGTGAGTCTGATATCGTGGCCACGGATTGTGAGGGGGACTTTGGTGCACCATTTACACATCGTAGTCTATAGACTTGTTGGTTGATAACGGTAGGTTGGAAGATTGGAAACAAAGAGATCGGGTCCACGCCGTCGATTTCTGGGTATAAGAGTCCATGGCTACTATTGTGTTTGCGGCAATAGCAAAGTGTTGAATCATGGTTGCTATTGTGAGGGCGTGATTGTGAATCACAATAGCACAATAGTATTGGGACAATACTATGGCTGTCGTTCACTTCTGCTATAAATAACATCAAGGATCTCTACGAGGGCTTGACACAAAGCTTGGTATCATTGATACTCAAGTCGAGAGAGTTGAAGGGCAAACGTATATCTGTGGGTTGTGGAACAGTGTTTGATGTTGCATGTGGCGCGTGACAAGATAGGAGACGGACCGAAAAGGAAACCTTGCCATTCGCCTACCTTTTTTTTTTTGATTCCATTACTCTGTGTAGCTGCCTAAGGCACTATGTAGAGGCGTCTAATTTACATTTCAAGCATCCAGGTACCTCTTTTCCAGAGCGGTTTCTACCAAAATAACGCAGAAGCACTACAAGTACAAATGAGATAAGAGAGATCAACGCGATCCATTCACCTACCTTAAAAATGTTGAACGGAGAGGTTGGACAGCTTCATTGTCTAGGTTTTTGAGGCTGGGAGTCCTCATGATTGAAATACAAAACTAGCTGAAACACCAACCCCCTAATGCCTCAGGCATCACAAGCTTGAACCTAGCCTCAATTTCAAAAAAAAAAAAAAAAAACATTTGAAATCAAGGCCGGCTTGACCACTTAATTCATTCGAACTTGACAATGCTATCATTTCTTCACAACGCTATATAATATAAAGTACGACCATCGTATGAAGAATACAGAAGAAATCCTCGAGCGCATTTGAAGCTCAATGCAGCTCAAACCGCAGTTTTTCACTCGCGTCGGAATTGCTAAATGGGAGTGGCTAATTAGGAGAGCCAGTTCTGTTGTGCTTTCTATTCGAAATCGCCGTGGAGTGCTTTTGTTGGCAGGCGTGGCCTGGCGGACCCAATGCTTTGCTGTGTTACCCCTCATACGTATCACCAAATTGGAGAGGAATGACGCCCCTGCTGCCTACGATGATATGGAGGCCGACGATAATCAGAAAATCTGCCAAAAGATATGAGCAGGCTTGTTTTTGACTCAGAAGTGCCCCATTATCATTTTCAATTTTTCACCGCGCCCCGTTTTCAGAACTCGTGGCCCCCTCGCGGCCGTACTTACCTATTGAGCCATTAGATTTCTTTCTCCCACACAAATATTGTGCCTCCCAGGTCAGTCAGACTGTATGAGTCAAAGAAAAAATCAAGGTGAGGCGGACGAAGGTTCCACAACAGAGGGGGCGAGGGGGCGCGGAGGGGCGTTCTAAGATTATCTCAATAAGCTGTTGTTGAGGGGGGAAGAATTGTATTCAGATGGTGCGCTGCGCTGCGCTAATGCGGGGCGCGATGTCTCTTCATCGAGGAGAGCCTTGCCCTTAGTCATGTGATGAACCAAACTCTCCGGGCAATGAAGGCCCCGTCGAGCGGTGATTCGCTTCAGTTGGATGAGCAGCATACACTTGGGACATTCTTCTCCAACGTGGTGTAATCATATGGGTTCCACCCGTGGAACAGCGCCCTTGTTCCCCTGCGAGAGAAGTCTATCCTGGTATTGAGCGAAGATACGTGTATGTGGCAATGCATAAGGCATACGCCCGATTGATCTCACCGTCAGGCACCTGCCCTTTTGCTTTCCGGGCAAAGCGCAGGCATTGGCCTAACTGCCCACGTCTTCCTCGCCCGATGTTCGCCTTATAGTTCACCAGCCTAGAACAGCTAGCATAGGCACCCACAATTTCCGCCCAATTGCTCACCATCTCGCTACAGCTAAATATATAAGATCAAAAGATTGCCTTTTCGATTCCATTTTTCTTTCCTCCGCATTCTTCGCACCTCTCAAGCTCGGAAAGTATTGCATGGCTTTGGATCTGCTGCTTCCTTTTGCTCTTTCTCTTAGGATTCCTCGCCGGTAATATATATTGTGTCCCGACCTAAATTTGCAATCCAAGGCTAAATCTTTTCTTCAGATGAGCAGACCATGGAAAGGCCAAACACTGCCGAGAAAAGAAATCTCTTCGTGCAAGGAGAGCAGGCGAGCTTCTCACCGACCATCTCAGCGAACGCTCACCAAACCTTCGACCTGAGGCTCTTAGATCTATCGGAGGCTCGGTAAAGACTTTGTCTGTCATGTCGGAGTAGGTGGCCGCCGAAAATATGTTACTGCGCTCACCGAGTCGTCCCTTCCATCATTGGACGCAAGTGTTGCCAACGTGGACCGATGGCCAGCTGAAAAGTAGGGCGTGTGCATGACAGCTTATGCATTGGGGCGCGTGCATGGCGAGGCTCCCCGAAGGGCCCCCAAGGGCACATGCAGCACATGCAGCACATGCATGAAAATTCATGTATCCCTTCCATGCCGAAATCGACAGAAATTGGGCCCACTTACTGATGTGGGTCGAACTGCAGCCACTTTACACGTACGCATAGGCCAAATTGGCTAGGCAACGGCTTTGAGCAAATCGGAGTAGATTATATAAGAAAGTGCTTGATGTTCGCGTAAAGTTTTAAACCAATATTCATTATTATAATTGAAAATGAAGTTAAGGATTTGTTTCTGCATTATAGAGCTGCAGATTACACGCGATTTATAAGCGTTGGGAAAAGCAATTTGATGATTTGTCCTACAGTGCGTTCTCATGCGTTTTCCTTGAGGCTGGGTTGAACCCACTTCTGTACTCACATGGGCAAATGTCGATTTCGGCATGGAAAGGATAGGGGCGTGTGCATGAACACCGCCAACGTGTCCAAGGGGGCGGGCAATAAGAGCCTCGGAAGCCTTGTGTCATTGCTTAACGCCCGGCTTGAGAGACAGTCGGGCACCGGTCCGGCCGAGCCTCTTTCGTTCCTTTCCCGTTCCGGCAAGTCATGTCTTTCATACAACTCTGTGTAAACTTGAGTCTCTCGTCTTGGTTGGTGACAAGGACCACGAAGCGTCACTGTGTCAGGCTGGATATCAAGCCCTGCTAGAATGATTGGACTTCGCCATTCACATGCCTCTTCACCTAGTAAACCAACTGTCAGCAGTGTCGACTTGCAAAATTGGGATATCTCCTATGGGCTGAGTCGAGGAGACAGGATGGAGGATGTCTAGTTGGCAGGTACACGTCCCAGCATGAGGGCTCAGATGCCGGAGAAGAAACGCTGGGAGACAGAGGGGGGAAACGCCCCGTTGGCTGCTTAAAGTGAATATATCGTGCCCAAATTCGACAGAGAAATTGGCGGAGAGCAAAGTCGGCAGCGAGCATATTCCCCCCGTAATTAGTTGCGATGGAGTTCGACCCGGAATCAGCACAAAACCAGCAAATTGAACCTCTAGATGCAAGCTTTTCCAATGATCGCTCTCTCATTTTACACCATCCTTGCCCTTACAACTTTGGCGTCGCACTTCCCGGATTCTTTGTGCCTCTCTCACCTTATACCACGTATCCAAATACGGCAGTCAAGCAGCTGGTGCCTAGTGGGTTTAGAGATAGCTTTCCAAGCGTGGTTCGCGAAGGTTGGACAGAGCATGGAAGTCTCGGGGCAGCATCTAGCCAAATTCAAGACCTGCAATTGAACGCCAATTCCGAGCTAGACTTCGATTCTACTCCTCAAGCCGAGACTTGCACTCTCTATGTTACCCCCGGACAGCAAGATTGGCCCCATAAGACTGCTGCTCATTACACCAGTCCAGATGAGCTTAACCTCCCGCAAGCCAGCACTGTTACTTATGCCTCCTCTGACACCTACTCGCACTATCCTACCACCAAGCAACAGGACAGGTACGACGAACGTGCTGCTCGTGACAGCATACCAAACGGATTCGACTTTGCCCGGCAAGACAACACTGTTCATAATCCCTTCATGAACAGCTTTGACCAAGATGCCTTCACCAATCTGCTCCATTCGAATGGAACCAGCGAGGAAAACCATTTCTCCGGCAACGACAGCTTCGACACACAACTAAGCTCCGTATCATCCAACACAGAAACGAACTTACCCTTCAACGCCCCCTTCCAAACTTCAACCTCCACCTACGGCACCTCTTCCACGCTTCAAGGAAGTTCCACAAACGCAGCCATCCCCTCATCTAGCCCAGAAACATCCTTCTCCTCCACCTCCAGCTCCACCACTTCCCCAACACTATCTCCAACCAGCGCCCCCTCCCTAAACTCTACACGTCACCCCTGCCCGCACTGCCACTCCACCTTCACACGACAAGGCGACCGAAGACGCCACGAAAAAATCCATTTCCCGGAGCTCTATCGAAAGTACTATTGTCGGCAGCTAGGATGTGACAGAAATGGACAGAAAGGGTTTATCAGGAAAGATAAGTGGAGGAATCATATTAGGGGGGTGCATGGATCGGAGGAAGATGGGGGTGGGTTCTGAGTCTCAAGCCGGAAGCAGGATGGAATTGGGATATCGAGTTCCAGCCGAATTCACAATTAATTTTGTGTTTTGGTTTGAGATGATGTAAGAGCTGTGAACTCATATCAAGAAAACCTTGTCTTGTTTTGTTATTAGGCGTTAGGCAGGATAGGGAGAGCCACTCCCCTCAACTATATAAGATTTAAACTTTCGTTGAACGATGCATACATTGATCCATCCGTCTAAAGAAGAGATATATAATTAATGTTCTAACACTCTCTAACAATGAAAAGTCTCCTGACTTCGAGAATGACCCGACAAAATAACCTACCGAACATCCGTTTCCACGAGCTTTATTTCATTCCTTTAAGTATAATCGAGCTAACTTATTGACGTGCTTGGAGCTTCAAGCTCGGCTTAGGTTAAGCAGCGATTGCTTCGGTCTAAAGACGAAAATGGACTTTGGGGAGGTTTAGATTCGGTGCATATTATAGTGGCAATGCGACGCATGAGGTCTATATGGCTGCTAGTGAGAAAGGGCGTTATGTGAGGTTAAAAAATGTAGGGATAAAGAACTCCGGTGCTTTGACTGAGGATGCGGTTGCGATAAAGAGAGTATTTAAGCTTGATATTTCGTAAAAGTATGGATTAAAAGCTTTAGTAATGGTGAAGCTGTAATAAAGTACGTCGTATATAGGTCTAATGTTATGTTTGGAGGAAAGTCTAGCAGCAGAAATGGTTTATAAGTTTAGATGTATTATAAATCGATTTTCTCTCTCTTTCCCGTCTTATTTAGTGAGTGAGCTTGCCACTCCTTCTTAGTTGCTAATCACCCTCGGCTCACCCTCAGCTCAATCAACTCGCCCGAGCAACCCTAGCAGCCCAAGCAAGATTTATCACATCGTCACGTATTTTAACTTCTCTCTTTTTAAATAATCACACTTAGATCTACGATCTCCCGAGGTGGATGTTTCTACCCACCTTGCCTTCGCTGTAGTTCTCTAGTATTGCGATTTCTACAGCGTTGGCTTTTGCAACACTGCGTAGAAACTATTGAAGACCCTAGTTACACTAGTCTCGCATCGAGTGAAGGCCAATTCATAGATTTCAACTGCCAATTATTTTCAAAGAAGATCACTTTGCACCGCATCTGAATATAGTTTACACTCTAAAGAAACCCTCTTTTCTGCCTCGGTCGCTTTCAAATCGGATTTATTCTTATTCCTGTCATGCACAATATCTAGCTCTACACGAACTCGTAATTGCAAGTAGCGCATTGTTTATGCTCGCATAAACAACATGAAACCTCGATAGCCACTAAGTTCGGACCGTTTCCACACTCACAACATAGCCACATATCTCCGTACCTCGATCTTCCGCCAACTTCCATCTTTCCCGTGCTCAATAGATCCAGAGGGCTACTGGCTGGCACGAAAGATCTCTTCTCGATTGCAACATGAGTCTTGGCCGAGGAAGGAATACTAGTGGCACGGATACCAGACGCACTAATACCAGATGCACTGATACTAGACGTATTAGGAAAATCTATGAACTCGCAGAAAGCACAAAGGCTCCCATTTTCTAGACAGTCTTGACACTCGTTGTTACAAGCTGCGCTGAATTAGAATATGAATAAAATTGCTTTGATTTATAGGGAAATTCACTGACTTTGTCCATGAAGCGGCACAGCTGTATGGTCTTGGTTACCACTCACTTGAATAGCACTGGGTTCTGAGCATAGCCGCTCTCGCTTTCCGAGGTTACGCAAATTGGTCGTAGAGACGAGATTAGGAGATTCCACAATAAGAAGCTCTTCTGATAGTCTTTTTGATAGCGCGGGGGGGATTTGCCATGTATACCCCCCACCATTATTCCATCGCCTTTCTGCAGCATCGATGATTGCAGACGAGTTCACGTCTGTCGAGAAAAGACTACACTGGTGGCCAACGTACGTCCCAATCTGGGCAAGTGCCGCAATGAACGTGGAAATATGTTTGTAAGATACGGTGGCAGGAGATGTTGAAGCTGCAGCCGAAGGCATCTAGATTATGTTAGCATATTCGATTGGGGTACTGTTCATTTTCCTGATTCAAAATGTAAACATACCAAGAGTTTTTGACTTTCCTTAACCATATATGTTGCAGAAAGACACATGCCAAAAATTACCAGAAATAACTGTTTCTGTAGATTTACAGGCATATTGTTTATAGCACCTGGATGACAGAGTTCGTCTAAGCGAAGGACCACTCTCTTCCCACATGTATCGATCAGCTTTTGCAGGTTCCAGAGAGCGGTCTCGTGTGCTGGCGCATCCCGTGGATGAACTTCCCTATTCATTGCAATGTATAAGAGAGATGTTGTCCAGAGCAAAAGTCGGAAATTTTTGACAAAAGAATCTCCTAGGCCATCGCCAGCAATTGACTGAAAAGCTGGGGTGCAAAGAAGTCCCAGTTTACTGGTTGACATACCCGGCGCGGTATGTGAGATCCAATCCGCGTACTCGGTAGCGAGAAAGTCAAGACTAACAGTCGCTGACAGAATGGAAGGCAATCGTATGTGTTCGAGCATTAAATCGAGAGTGTATAGGGAAACTGGCGTAACACTTTGCGATGTGTCAGAATCTTATAGTATTAGTCAGTGATTAGCCAAAAAAACCGTTTGATGGAATCATTGGATTTACCTAGCGTGTAGATACTATAGGTCGACACAGTGTGAACTATGCATCTCATCCACTTTAGCTTTCTTGAACGACTTGAAAGCTTAGCAGCCTTTGTACATTCTGAACATGGCCGATCTTCGTCGCACTATCGAAAGGGTTATTGTCTGCAATTGAATGAGGTAAAAAACTGCTAGCATTTTACATACACTAGTCTTGAGGAGAACGCAACGGAAACATGCCCGCTTCTTTCTGACTGTGGCTGCCTTAATTTTCCCTGAAACGGATAGGGGCCCAGTTCTGTGGCCACGCTTGGTTGAGTCCTGGTTGACAGAGAAATCGTTAGGGACGAGTGGAGCTTGTTGCGGTTGGCTGTAGCCACTATATTCGTTCCCATATGGATTACTTGGTGATGGAGCGATATGTTGCACCGGCCGGCCTAAGAGAAAGGAAGATAACATCCGGAGCCAAGTTCAAATTGTCTTGCGTACGGAATATGTTACAAGCAATACAATGATTTTTATGGCCTTGGTATCAAAGAAAATGAAAAAGACTGATTTCTCAGCAAAAATATATGGAAGGGGGAGTTGAAGGTTCACCTCACCAATGGTCGCAATAAGCTTACCCAAGAAAGGAAACGTGCATCTCCACTTCATCTTCCATTGGTCGGCTTGACCCCTGGACCAATAGGACCTTTAGGAATCTCACCGGGAATTCCATAAAGGGTTAGCGTAACAGCTTATCACGTGGTATTCTCTTGCGGAATCATACAATTTGAGGATATATTTAAGCCATCCAACTAGCATTTCACAATAAAGACAAAATGTTGTATACAAAATGTTGTATACAAACTGAGGCAGCCAAACCTGCGGGGATTGTATATTTGCAGCTTTATTTGAAACCGGCCGAACTTCTATTAGAAGATAATGAAGAATATCAAGTTATTATTTAGGGCCATATAATTGATATCTTGAAATATTGGTTTTCTTTTTCAATGTTGCATTAGGACAAGTGCTTCCTCGTGGAGCCAAAATAGAGACAGGACGAGGAAAGTGTAACCGGACCTTAACAGAGCTAAAACGAGCCCCTTTGGTGTAAAAATAGCCTCTCAAAGTATGCTCAGTCTTACTCAACGTGTGTTCAGTCTGCTCATGACTGACTTGCAGCTTGTTTGCTTATGTGCCACTCCGTCGTCTTGAGAGCATGAAAAAAAAGCATACATGAATATAACTTGGACGATTCCCCGCCATCCATTATCAGGGCATAGTCGTACAACAGTGTACCCCGCTCCCTAAAGGGGTGAACGAATTCCCCAGTCCTTTTCTGCGCAACCGATTATCGGATCCACTGAAAGTAGCACAGAACAATTTACCGCAAGAGGAAAATGCTTAGAAGTTGTACAACATCCGTAGACACACCGCTTCTTGTCAATTGCAACCAGCTTGACAAGTACCTTCGTAATTCTAGCGCTTGCCAATGCCGAGCTGTCTTGTGAATAGATGCCGACGTCTGTAGTTCTTTCCGATTTCACAGGATTGATGAGATGAACTTCTCATCACAACCTCTCCCATCAGAGCCGCAAACGTTGGCTTCCTCAAGTCGCAATGAAGCATCAAACAGCAACGCATTTCGAGGATGACGACAAGAAGATTTGAAAGCCCTCTTATCTTCCTACCCGGATGAATCCGACACAACCCCATAAACCAGATTCTGGAGAGACTACCTTCCATTCACGACAGTTATCCTCTCGATCGTTCTACTCATCAATGCTATCCAGCTCCTTCTCTTTCTGAGGGCTCAATACCTTCGCATTCAATTGCCCAATGTAGCACAACTACCAACCTGTGCGTCCCTCCTCAAGTCTAGTATCTCTTAATGTGTATCTTGAAGTCTGTGACAGTAATAACTTCCAGTCAGTATCGAGACTCAGACCATCAATCAGAATCTCACCTGGGAAGTTCTGTCCACTCCGGAAACAGATCGGCTGTGGGAAACCGGCGTACGGAGGGTAACGGGATAGGTTTAAATACCCGATGTAAGAGCTTTAGATCTACCACTGGGATTTCCAGCTGTGGAAAGAGAGGGAGAGGAGCTGTAAATTGTGACTTGGGGACGTCAGCATCACTGCCTCGTTCGTTTAGACCCCTCCGTCCAACATTTTCTCCCCATTAAAAACACGACTGAAAAGATAAGTATACAGACGCTGATGAATGCAAGCAATAGAAAATCCTGCGAAAAGAGTTTACCCGACTTATTCAGAATGAAAGCCACTTGGTCGGAGCAGATATATATGGAAACGGGCTGCTAGATAAGGCAGATACAAGTGAATTAAAACATCTGATGCAGAGCGATTTGACTCTTGAAGGAATTCACGAGGAGGATCGCGATGAGCCAATTATAGACACAGATGGATATGGGGTGCAGCATCAATGCAAGAGTCGTGTAAGTTTTTCCCTTTCTTCTGCCTTAGAGACTGTTCCTGTGTTTGATGTGGGATGTTGCTTATACGCTGGATAGGAGGACGTTAGAAAATGGCTGCTTGAACACAAACCTTTAGGGGCAGCTTTCCACGAAGTTGAACTTTCATAGTATTTTTGGGAGGAGCGAAGTCATAGAATAGAACTGCATCCCGTAAGAAGTATTTGGATATGAAATATGCTGATATGAACTGGAAACACTCGTTGCCCAGCTGCTATTGCAACGAATATGATGGAAATAGACGGCTTACGAAGGCGTGGAGTCGGGCAGCAGCCCCATACTACAGGGAATGTATCCACTCATGAATGTACTCTTTTCACTGCTGCACAAAGATAGATGAGCGAGTGGTCTTGATTACTTTGGTGGCCCTTCTCGCCGCGGATGAACATTAGCGTAACCTGCAATTATGATTAATTATCAATCCTTATGAACCCCTTCAGCTGCCACAGCTTCAACGCACGGGATGACTCATGCTGCATCAGAAGGAAAGAACGTGTGTTCAGCAGATGAAAATAGACGACGGTACAGGAGACTTCCCACCACGTCCACCCGCCGGTGTCCAGCCTCTCCAGCAGCCTCCAAGCCTCGAATCGTAAACGTCCACATGGAGGCCTGTCCTTCCTACCGATTTGATACGTCCTGTCTCAACCATGCGGAGACGGAATGTGAACCGAGCGAGCCGTCGAAGTAGCCGGCGGACGCGATGTGCAACAGAAGACCGACATTATGGGAATTGCCTTCGCAGAAGCAATTGTGTCGCTGAAGATGGATACTACCAATAGGGCCGATGCATGATGCCGAGGTGGAGAGTGCCGGACTAGTGGCTTACACCCGAGACGGGGCCCGTTCTCGGGACGGCAGTTACCTTGAATATTTGACTGCGGACCGAAGTTTCGGCTGGGGAGCGAGTCGGACTGCAAGCTCGGGAATGGGCCACAGAAAGGTACACATTGTTCGCATTGCATAAATGCAAGGGTTCCTAAAAGGTATTTGATACTGTACTATTATGATATCGCTATATGATCGCTACTAAATGCAACTGTAAGCTGGCAACCACATATTAGAGCGGAAGCAACTCACAGCTCAGTCTTTCTTTGCGCCTTATCCTGCCTCTCATGCAAGATTTTCGGCGGCGCTGGAAAATAGCCTTCTAGATCCATCCATTCCCCCACAAAGGCCGTCACCATTCTGGCCCAATCTTCCACCGTTGGGATATCCAAATGCTCACCATCATCAGCTATCGTGTGCCATACATGTGGAAATGGTGTAGGTATAATATGTAGAACTTCGACTCCCCGTGCCATGAAAGGGATATGGTCATCTTGCACGCCCCAGGCATTGTTAAATTGGTTGGTTGCTTTTTCGGTTTCGGGCAGAAAGTGGCTGTCCGCTGAGGATTGGAGAACTCCTAGAGACCGAAGACGTGACTCAATACCAGCCAGGCCCTGATACGCCCAATGCGTGGTTTTGAAGTATGATGGTACTCGTGGCTTCGATGTGCCTAGCAGGTCAAGCAGGAGGAAGAGTGTGATCGAGTTGAGCGCTGTATGGTACGTAGACATTGCTGCATGAGGTGTAGTGTCCCACTGCTCGGCCAATGATCTGTGAAATCAGTATGTAGTCGTATTGGAAGGGGAAGTCCCTACCTAGCCCCATAAAGCGAGTCCGAGTCCGTCCAGCTAAGAAAAGCTTCCTCGCCATCAAGGAAGAGGATCTGGACACCTTTCTCTTCCTCTAAGCCATTCATCCCTTCGGCTTGCATAGTTTCCCATTTCCTTGTCAATGCCTCGTCCACACTTCGAGCCGCGTGCATGATCATTGCACATGGCGCAGCACTGTCTGTTGCACCGATAAATCCAAGAGGTGTAAGCTTTGAGTCGTAATGCGCGACCAAGGCCAATCTCCCTACATCTCCTGGCTTTGTCCACGGCGGATCTCGTGTTATAATGATATTCGCGAATGGGACATGCCTCTCTCCAGTTGCCGGAGTCGTCGAGGTAGAGTTCTGGAACTCTACAGTCCATTTGGGTAGGTTTGTGCTGAACCAATCCACGAAGTGCTTCTGCACAGCTAAAGACCCCGGTGTCCCTGGCACCCGGGGGATCAAAATTGGCGCAAGAATAGAACCCGTCTTGATGTCGAAATCAGGCCCTGCGGCTGGCAGGTTGCGGAGTGTCTCGTCCGATAAAGGAGTGTATGCGGTTACGCCAAGCAGCACACAGAGGCCGAGGAAGAAACGCAGTAAAAGGACCACCATCATGTCGTCGTAAGAGGCAGGTGCCTGTATGACTATTTGTAATGACTTCGCAGAATCATGATCGATTGACCCCTGAAAAAGACCGACTTGGCGACACGCTCGTACTCGATATCTGTCAACAAGATACACTGTCGACAATAAAGAGCCGTCTCGGCAAGTCGCTTAGCGTCTATGGCGCTAAGGACTGCCACTAAATCGATGCTCTTTTCTTCAAACCCTCGAGCTCTCATTCCATAATAAAGTTCGTTCAGAGCGCAGCTTGTTCCACCAAGGGCGCATTTTAGCATTTATTGGTGCTGAAAATGCGTTGTTTTTAGCATTAGCACCTTTGCGACCAACCTTCCTCACAGCACGTGCTCACCCCTATTTCCCTTTGGAATGTGGCAGGCTCGACCAGCACAATTATGCTGCAGCTTCGCAAGTCCCTGGTATCTCCTCTTTTGAGGAGTCGCATATCCTACCTTCGTCAAGTCACGTCTCCGAAACAACCATTCCAGGGTTTGCAAAGGAGCATTGTTTCGGCGCCATCAAAAGTCGCCAAGAACAGAACCCGTAAGTCTTATCATCGAGATGGCAAAGCAACCATGTATCTCTCACTCTTCTGACAAGGATATAGAGTTTCCCGAGCGTCTTCTTGTCTACCATGCTGGGACTGGACGAACAGTCTTCCTCGGTTGTCTGAAAGTTACCACGATATTCATCTTCTCATTCTTCTGTCTGGTTGTTACACCCACACATTTTTATGCCGAAGAACAACCAAAATGGGTTGCTGGTGGTGGTTCGTTCTCTCTCTCTCTCTCAACCTTCCAAGCTCAATTAATATCACGTGATGCCTAAACTCCTGCAGTCCTGTTATCCGGCATCATCCCCATGCTCTCAGTGGCGTATATGACCAGCCCATTCGTCACATACATACATCTACGCATTCCAGCGTTTGCTCGTAATTCACGAGATATGCTGATGCGATATTCGAAGAACCTACCAAAGGATGCGGAACTCGATATCACAACGATGAATTTCATTGGCAAACCACGTGTTGCCCGTGTGAAAGTTGCAGAGCTATATCCAGCGAAGGAGAGGTTTGGATTGGCCAATTATGCAAGAGACACAGAGAAGGTCAATGAGAAGAGGCCGTTCTGGATGGGTAAGGCGGTCAGGTTATTTGGAGTGCATGGTACGAAGAGCCAGGTCAAGGAGAGTGGTGTTTGGGAGAATGTCAAAGCTACTATTGAGAAGAATCGAAAAGGGTAAGAAGCTCAAGCTCAGTTCACGGTTTCTGAATCTTGGGTAAAAGGGCACAAAAGTACTTGCGCGTTTTCGAGATAGTATTCCTTTTGCCCTATTCTATACCAGGCAAGTGCCTCTCCCACTTCCTTTCATTGTCAAATACATCAGCGCAAGTGCATCGAAATTCGCCCTCAGCCTCTCATCCTTTCAACTGGCAGGCGCACAACAGAAAAACCATTAGTTCCAAATGCTCTTCACGAAGTCATTAATGGCGCGCTTGTATGTTCCGTAGCTTGCATATTTGCCATAGCCCCCGCTTGGTGGTGCGTAACTTCCATAACCTTTGATCAAAAGTCAGTATCTTGCTCGACAATCAAGTCAGAGGGAACCAGGAGCTGCCCACCTGAATAGGTGCCGTAGCCGCCAGCTTCACGTTTCTCATCACGCTTCTCCTTGTATGAGCCGTATGAGGAGTACTTTCCATATCCTCCGGCGGGAGGAGGGCTTAAAATTCTATTAGCATAGTAAAAAGACACTTCTCGGGAGAAAGCTCCAGAGCCTGCATCTGTCTCGAGAACCGTCATGGCTATTTCTCCTTGTGCTTTAGCTCCCAAGGCGGCTCCCGGCTCTGGAACTCGCAAAGAAGAAAATAGCAAATCAGTATGAAACTGAGCCATACTAGCTACCATACGAAGCATAACCGGGGGAAGCCTCGCGATCTTCGAGAGGAAGCGGTGCAGCAAGTGCCGCTGCAGGGAGGAGAACTAGAGGGAGAATGATTGAGAGCTTCATTTTGTTCTGCTCCTGTGGAAGGTTTTCGTATGGGACAATAGTGTGGAGAGGAGGTAGAAAGTGGAAAGTAAGATGCTTACTATTTAAATAATGATTGAAGAGAGGTACCCCTCACCTCCTAGCTTCATCTCGGATGGTTGGTCAAGTTCAGCTCAGCTGCATCAATGTTCCATGTCGCTATGGTGTACCGCTCGTGATGATAATACCAAGCTGAGCGCCTCAAAGTCCAAGTGAGGGCTGCTTTTACTGGTCTAAGAGTCTGGGCACCTGCGCAGAGCCAATATTTTCTTCATCATGAACGCATGTGGCCCCCTCTCTACATCATCCTTTGGTTCTAGACTATGCAAGTACTCGGGGATATGCGTATCTGATTGATGTGATAGCCAAAATCACGCTCAACCGGGTCGTGTGCATCGTAAGAGCTTGGGTATCTATTAGTACCAAGTGAAGACACACGGGAACCTCTGTTTGCCAAGAAACTTGTGGCTTGCGAGGCTGTCTTCTTCTCGTCTGATTTGCAATGTTTCCAGCGGGGTAAGCAAACATTGTCGAGTGTCAATTCGTTTAAAGTTCACGATACCGCCCCCAAGTCAGAGCTCAAGCCGTGCCTACAGCACGTGGAAGGCCAAATGGATTATCGAACATGGCCCAGCCATATTAGGACACGCCTACAGCATAGCCTTACGAAATTGTCAAGCCATAATTCGACATCGCCGATATGTTGCACCTGCCAAGTCTAGGGCTGAACATTCCCCAGATCCTGTCCCATCAGGATCTGGTGTGGCGCTGTTACCGAGCGGCCTAGGTCAAGCTCTCAAGCCACACCAAGATTCTACTTGATCTGCCAATATAGGCTTTTTGCTTGTCGGCATTGACGTGCGCGGGATAGGTAGTGGTGATCTTCATGGCTAAGATTGTGATTTTCAGCTGAAGCTTGCCACCGAAACCTAGATTCCGGTCGATAGCGCACGTGAGGAAGTGGTGCACATCGAGGCTGCGTCCCCCGAACATCCTCAACATGAACATCCTATATTTTGAGCATCGTACAGAGATTCTTTGCCTGTCACGTATTCTCAAAGCGCAATGTTTTCCTTTCGAAGAGGACCCGATTTCAAAAAGCTTGCTACAGATGAAGATTGCGAGAGCTTCATAAAAGATACGCAGGAATCAGAAGATCATGCTCAACCTCCTTCGACCTTAACAAAATTCCCACCATTTATTTTATTCTTTCACCTGCTGTTGCTTGCTGCTGCCGCGTTTTGCGGGGCGAAGTTCGGCGGCAGCTGGTTCATTAACCAGGACATATTGTCCACCAACCACATCTCTAATTTTTGTAAATCTCTGATTTCTATGATCTCGATTCAGGACTTACCTTATCTCAGCACCTTTGCTCGAAGATCTCGACATCAAGTACTCAGTTACTCGCTTCAATGGCTCCCTCCTCCACGAGAACGTCTATCGTCAGCCTGCATCTCAAGCTGTTGACGAAGCATGGCAAGCCCTTGGCGTAGACTGTACGTCGCTTTCCCTGACCTTCTCCCTCTCATCCTCTTCTCTCAACGCTGACACGACACAGATCGAGCAGCCATAGTTCCCTCCCATCTAGCCGTCAGATCCGGGCTTCTCGAATCTCAAGTCCAAATCGCAGATAAATACGGTGGAGGTTACCCCGCAAACATTGAAGGACTACATCATTTGCACTGTTTGAATCTTTTACGACAATCGCTTTACTTTAACTACGAGTACTACAAAAGTCAAGGCAAAGGAGCTTTCATCAATCCCGAGGATATCTTGAGGTACCATGTCAGTGAGTCTCCCCATTTACTCTCCCTCCACCATCGCTTCATCTTCACCTTCTCCTTACTCTCCACGAATAACTTCCCAACGCTAATGCGAAAATACAGCACACTGCCTTGATATCCTTCGCCAAGAATTGATGTGCACGGTCGACATTGGCGTCCTAGGCCAAGTATGGTGGAACAGAGATTCTCCAAGTGCATACCCAGACTTCAACACCAAGCATAAATGTCGGAATTTCGATGCGGTGAGGCAATGGGCATTTGAGCATCAGGCTCCTGAAGAAGTGCCGGAGGATTATTTGAAGCCGCCGAGGGATATGAGTGAAGTTTACGAAACTATGCCTTGAAGATATTGTTTAATGGTCACCTGAGGGGAAGATGCGGGGTATGAGACAGGTCTCACACTGTACTACTATGTTGGTTGTATTGGCACATCACAACGGAGGGACGGTTTTGAAGGCAAGGCAAAGTTCGACAGAATATGATTTATTGATCTTATGCTGTCTTCATCTATTCTGGTGTTTCTGAACCTCATCTCACGTGCTTTATCCTATATGCGCTATTGGCAAGTTTGTCTTTGCTGTTCAGCTACTATCGAGACCGGGGCAGTCCTCCGACGTCATGGCCGTGATCGTCTTATACGGCGACGGATCTGTCCAGATGATGTTGAATCTACAGAGCGTCAGTTTCTTACCATCTCTCTTCTCATAAACCTTAAACCAGCCTAGCCTCCTTCAAAGTCCTCCCACCGACGTACTTCCGGATTGAAAAAAGAAAGAAACACTCACGAATCATCAGGATAGTCCGGCGGGTTTTTATCCCCCAATGCCTTGACGATATCACTCAAATTATCATGTTCCCAGCAAATCAAAATATTGCCTCCTCCAGTATACTTGTCAACTAGTTTAGCGACACATTTCTGATCATCGCGATCACAGGATGTATCGACTGAGAGACCTAGATCGTTGGCGAGTGGCTGCACGGTCATCAGAGGGCGAGTGCGCGCTCCACCTGAAAAATTATCAGCATACTTGCTTGATTGACGGATGGAGTATAGGGTCAGTGGGGATAGATAATGGAGGAAGAGAGAAGGACTGACTGCTTTTCGGCTGCTCAGCAATGATATATTCAATATCATACGAAGACGAAGCACCAAAAACAGTGCGAAGGCATTGTGCTCGTTCCACGCCTTGCGTGCTGAGACCATTGCTCCCATCTGCAGGTTTCTCGCCATGGCGAATCAGGTACACTGTACTCTGTGCCGAGACCGCGACCGTGGCCGCCAGGAGCGGAACAAGGAATTGCTTCAAAAACATCTCAAAAACTGTTCAACTGGGACTTGATTGATGATTCTCCCTACCAAACACAGACGTTCACCTTGGAAACCTGTGCAATTTATACCTTCCCTCCATTCTAGTAACCTCGTCTCAAGTAAGAGGGACGGAGGTACAAGATCGACACCGATCGTCCCCCGCTGCAGGGGCCTGCACAACATACCCTGAAAATCGACCATTTAGCGCCCGGAACGCTGAATGACGCAGCCAACGGCACGACGGGAGCGCAATAAGCTTATTCGAAGCTGAAACTTCAGACGAATGGGATCCCTGGAGGGTGACATGTGTTGCACTATCGGATGCTACGATTTCTGGAAGTGTTCTTTGCAGCTGCGTTTGTGCTTCGGTGCAGCGTTCGACGTTCTGTTCTGGAAGGTGGGACGGGAGGTGGGATGGAGGACGAAAGAGGGATGAGGGGATGAGGAGGGGGAAAGGGAGCACGTGTGCGCGCTCGAGGTTTTGCTTGATGGCGGGGTTACAGTTGGCACAATTATAGAACTTGTATCGTGCATGTGCATGCATATACTATCGAACTTCGATTTAGTCCCAGACCCGAAATGACGGAAAGCAAGAGGATTTATAACATCACGAGGACCAATGCAAAGGAATGAATGCACGTGGTCGACGTTAATGTCGAGGTCGGGGGACGTCGATGGACTGAGCAATGAGCAGAACCGACTTTTCTCGTCCCTCGAGGCAGCAACCATTGTGCTTATGTGGGAAATCCACGATGAGAAGCTTAAGATCTCGATGGAAACAAGACCCTCCTTCCGACTTGTAAGATTTCCAAGGCATACAAATACGTTAAGCAAGTGCTGCCCTGCCACCCCCGTATTCCGTTCCAATCTCAGCAGAGGCGTCAGACTTGAGCGTCCTTGTGCCCTTCGATATAGATCCATTCATCACTACTATTCTCATCCTCTTGCTCGGCCGTTGTATCATCGTCGTCTCCAGAATCGGAATCTTGATCATCGTCATACCCATTATCAACCTTCTCACCTCTCTCCACCATACCTTCCACCTCTTCCACGCAACTCGCCACGAAGTCTCGTACAGAATCCCATGAACTTATACTACCTTGCCAAGGTGCCCAATGCCAGTAGCGATACTCCCCATCTCCAACTTCTCTCCCTACCACGTTCGCTTTCCAGACAGAGGGAAGAATGATATAATGGTAGAATGAATCGCATTCTGCCCCCGCTTGGAGTTGTATTATTCCACCGGAAGGATTCTGGCTGAAATCCAAGTTGGAAAAATCGAATGCAAATTGGTTCATGTCGTCTTCAGATTCCTCTATTCCCTGGATACCGGCAATCCCACCACCGAAGAGGTAATTTCCTCCCTGAAAACTGGCGGTTGATCAGATAAGTCAACTTCAAAGTCCATCGCTGTATTTGCAAAAAGTCGGTAGCGGATTGGAAAACTAACCCATTGGCAATGCGGACCATCTCCTTAAAGTCCCTCGGCAATTCTCCAAATTTCTCCTCAGCATCTTTGATCTCATCCTGTGTAGCAGGATCGTACAAGATATCCTCAGCACACTTTAAACCATTCTCTCTATACCGTCTTCGATCCACCTTCCAGGCACCTTTGGCGAGCCTATCCAACAACTCCTTCCAACCAACTTTCTCAGGAGCCAACGACCACTGCCGTCCCTTCGTCGCCCGCAGCTCCAATGTGGCCACTATCTGCTTCACCATCTCATCCGCATCCTTTTCCTGAATGTAATACGGACTCCCCTCTTTCCCGCGCTCAGCTAGCAAAGGCAACACATCATAAATACCCGGAACTATCAAATAGTTCTCCAATTCCCCGCCATTCACAAACCCATCGACTCTCAACCCCAAACTCAGGATCTCAGCCGCCGTATCCAACTCCCCAACCCGAATCGCGAGCTCAACAACCAGTCTCCGATACAACAAATACGATTGCCTATATTTTCCTTCTATTCTAGCTTCTTTATAGTCCCACTCGGTAATATGGACTTCGGGCTGCGCGTATAATTTCTTTGCCGCTTTGAGAGCTTCTCGCATGCATTCTTCCGAAGCATATTCTCCTTGAGTTTTGTTCTTGGCTAGAAGTCTAGCACACATTGCCAGCATGCGCGGATCATCTGTTTCTCTCCAGATATAGGGATCCTCTGGTTCAGGAAGGTGGCAGTGCTCGAGCATCCAGCCCGTGCGAGTGCATTCTCGGTATTTGCCCCATTGCTCATATGCGCGGCGAGCCTCTAATGAGGTGCATCCATGTCCACAGCCACATTGGAATGAAGACAAGTGCTCGGGACGTGGACAAGTTTCCGGGTGAGTTTGCCAGAAGTATCCTAGTGTAAGGGAGGTAGAGAGTGGGGGATCTCGGTCACGGTTATGAGGAATGATAGCCTCGACGTGTTTGTATAGAGCACATATAAGTTCATGGGCTTTGGAAATGTGATTGGATAGAAGAAGAAGGTGGACGAGGCGAAAGGTCTTTGTGACAGCGTCGGAGGGGTCTTTGGGCTCGAGGTATGAACTGATCAGCTTCGGGAGAGAGTGCTGGGCGAAAGGCGAATTAAAATCTTCATCCACGTAGTAGATTGCCATGATGGAGCGAGATGATGCTACTTGAAGATATAATCTGATGCGGAATCAATGAATTGTGTGAAAACGTTTGCAAGATCGTGGACGAAGGGGGTTTTGCATATATTATAGGCAGCACCCTAAGCGAGGTGCGGTGCGGCGTAAATAGGCAGCACACCTCCCCAGAAAAGAACTTTGTACAAATGCCATTCTCCTCATTATTCATCGCTCCTAAGCTCTCTGAAACTAACCCCATGAACTCCCAACATTCACATTTCCAACCGCAGTCCACGTAGTCAAATCATTGCTCATGGCCCAAGATTCAATCGTATCGTTTTTGCCACTCGCGCTCACCACCGCAAAGGCAAATCCCTGAGAAGTCACAGCTATCGAGCCGAAGGTTCTCGCTGGCCCAGTCGAATTTGACATAGGCGTGACTTGTCTGTCATGGTACTGCCAGTTGTCCGTTGTCCCATTCCAAGTATCAGACACAATTCCTGTACCAGAGAGCGACAGCACCTGGAGCCACGTTATATGGGGCTTATTGCTGGAATCGTAGACGTAGTCATTGGACGATACTGCTGTGATAGGAGTTCCTGGTGTGGTTTGGTAATATATTTGGTCCGCAGGAACCCAGCCGGGGACTAGAAGCATGTCAGCAATTGATCCTATTTTTCAAAACCTTGAAATCATCACCTCCATTGTTAATCGAAGCCTCCTTCCAACTTGCCATGCTCAACGACCCATCGGTCTTCTGATGGAAAAGATCAATCTGACTTTGAGTTATGCCACCATAAGCTTGTGGTCCCTGAAGCGCCAGTCCAGAGCCATTCATTGCGACAAAGTTCAACCCTATTCCCTGCCAAGAAGTCTTCGAAGTTCTGTTCCCGAATTGTATAGTACCCGTCTTGTCCTGGAAAGCGATGGCAACGGTATTCGCACATGTTGCGCACTGATTGTATAATACTGATAAACGAGAATGTGGTGCTGCGATGTAGTTCTGTCCCGAAAGAACCCCTTCTGCCCATCCTCCAGCTGCAGTATATACGAGGTCTTGAACAATGCCGGTTGAAGAGGTATATATAACCGTGATTTCCTTACAGATATTAGTGGTAGAAACGTGAAGAGGACTACCGGCTTACCATATCATATCCAGACCTGGATACTCCAGCGGCCAGTTGTGACCCATTCTGCAGGAACACGCCGAGTTTCGTGTTTGTCCATGTCTTATTATCTTGTGTCGCTGCTTCGATCAACTCATTATTGTTGTCTTGGTAATAAACTCGGGTGCCTCCTCCACTCTCGTCCAACGAAAATGAGGCAGCAGCAATATTGCCGGTATAATGGAATGTACTCCCAGAGGAGGAAGGTGTAGCAGTCGATGTGGGCGCTGGGCTGGACGATCCATTCCCAGAACTCTTTGTTCCTAAGACTCCTCCGAGGACTGCTGCGAGAATCACGACTAACAGTCCCACCCCGCAGATTATAAGCCACTTTCGTTGCCGAAACCAAGGTCTCTGCGATATTTGGGTTTGTTCATCACCATTCCCCTTCTCGATGCCGTCCACATCCCTATTTCCTGCAGCCAATTTATCAGAACCCAATACTCCTAATGGATCACTTGGATGAACAAGCTGTTTGTCCGGAGTCGATTGTACCACAACTTTATCAGATCCAAGGTTTCCCAAGGGGTCGCTAGGATGGGCGACTTCAAGCCCTTGATGTGTTTCATTCCAAGCATTGGAAGTGTGGACAGACATGACTCTCTGTGTCTCAAGCAAGGCTCACTTTGTCCTTGAGGAGGACTGTGGGGAAACGGTCGTGGAGATTTGACGCATGCGATGACATTGTTTCACTGCGTCCAGATGTCTCATACACGATCTCAAAAAACACAATTGAACACAAGGAAAGAAAGAAAAACGATTCCAGAAGAATCCAAAGTGGGTTGGTTTCATTAAGAGCCTTGCACTAGTCGAAACGTGAGGCGTAGCGTATAGTGTTTCGTGGGGTCCAAGAGCTGTGCGCCTGTCGTTTACGATGGCCGAGTGCTGATTGGCCGCTCAGATACGAAAGCACGGCCTGAAGGATCGAATTCCTGAATTAGATCTGCAGAAGAGAGTTCGATAAAGAAGTATGCGCGCATAGGGTGTCGTGTCAGAACTTTGTTGAGAGATCAAACATCAAAAAGAAAGCCACAGTCAATATTGCCATTTTTTGAATGTCCGTCCTCCATAAAACGTATATGCAAACAAAACAGCATTGAAAAAAATTATACACATGGAGAGATCGTACCGACAAGAGCCTTTGTCATCGCTATAAAACATTTTCCCGAGTTACCATTCATTACTTGAATCCAGGATAACTTAGTCACGGCAAGCACTGACCTGGCCACCTATTAGCAATCCATCTCAACATTCAGCACATCAAGAATCACTCACTATAATAAGCACTATTGGATTTACAAGTCCCGCTCGCACAAGTCGTTACTCCCGTCCAACCCGTTCCACCACACTGTCCATAAAGCGGTGCCATTGCACCAGTTGCGCTCGAAGCCGCCGCGCTTGTCTTTGTGCTTGTTGCTAGCGTTGTCTGAACGCTTGATTCGGAAGACGATGGTGAGGATGAGATAGTGGGCGAGCTGCCTGCGCCGCAGACGAAAGGTCTGGGGCCGGGAATTTGGTAAGTAGTGAGGGTTTGATAGATGTTGATGTGAATACCTGGGTCGGTGCCCTAGAAGATGTCAGATAGAAGACAGAGAAATGTCAGTAGTAGGGAATACTGACCGAGTATGCTCCAGGAAAAGAGACTGTTGAAGGAGTCGCACTTCCAGATCCTCCTGATACGCTGATTTGTGCGCATTCCATCTGTTGTTTATTGTCAGTCATTGGCCTCACGTGGATGAACTCAATGCATACGTAGAGCTGGGCTCCGGGGTAAGAAGAAGCTGTGGTGTCTATCAGCAAAATTCTGGCATTGTAGAAGTCAGAGAAGCTGTACCAGCATGGAGAGCGATCAATTCAGCGCGGAGGAGATACTGTCCATCTTCGATACAAGAAGGGATCGTGATGTTTTGGACACCTCCATTGGCGATCTACTTCTGTTATCAGGATATAGGACTAAGAGATGGAAATTAGCGAGACGGACCAAGTCTGTGGTGGCCCAATTTTGAGCTGTCGAGGATACGTAAGCCACTTTCAACCAACAATGGTTCAGGGAGGAACACACTCGCAGGGTTCAGTCCCGCTTCAGAGATCTTAAACCATCCGGCTCCGTATCCAACATCGGAAGCAGCATTGGTCACTTTCTTCATATATGCCATTACCGGGCCCTGAAATCATCAGATTTCTGCGCCAACGAGACAGGAAAGACGAACTTTGTGACTCGGATCAATGACATAGATAGCGTCATTTGCAGCAGTACCTGCAACTCATCAGCTACGATGCATGGCGTTTCGTGGAAAGAGCACACTGGTCAGGGTATGTCTCCACGTAGCTTGGACTGTGTCTCCGGCCTTGACATTGATTACATCCGGCGAAGCTGTAGTTGGGTTTGGTCCACCGTTGCAGGCAACGTCGTTGGTTGTGACGTCTGTAATTGGCTGTATTTTTTGTGTCAGCCATTTTCGTTGTCCAAGCATGTGCGGAAATCTTTCCATACCCCATCGTATGTTGGATCTCGAATGCCATAGCTGACAGCTAGATCGGATGAGCAGTGTCAATTTCGTCATTGAGAATCAGGAAGACCTACGATAAGTGGTGCCCGCCGACTCGAGTTGGACAAAGGTTGTGTGCGCTGATGCAGCTGCAAGGAGGCCCACTAGGGTGATAATCATTTGGTTCTTCATGGCGATTCTGCGTACTGAACATCGACTGGTGAAATCAATCTAAAGCAAAATTTCACCCTTTCGTGGGCAGGACATGAAGATAAACAAACAGGGCTGGAGCAAGGGTCTAGGGCGATGAATATATTTGGAGGGACGCGATGTATTCGGAAGAGTAGCCGCGTATCAGTATCTCCCAATACTCCACACTTGCAACCACTCCATCTCACTTTCAATCGAGGCACCAATGACAAAGGCAATTTTCCACTCGTCATCTCAAGGCCAAAATCAAGAAAGAAGTCATACAACCCGGCCAACACGTTCCGCAACTCACAAACGGTGTAGGCTGAAGGCAGCCAAGGGTTAGTAATATATCTGCAATCTATTTCGTGTCACATGGCTGCCCAAGTCACAATTTCACGGCTTAGTTCGCCGAGAACCGAAATTAAACACGAACTTTTAAGCATTTAATACAAACTTAATGTAGCTTCTTCGTCGTTGGCATCTGATCGCATTCTTCTCTCGAGTCGGCACTTGGTGCTAGGAAATCTGCCCTAGATGAGTCATTCTGGGACGGGCTTGGTCGGAAAAATTCTTGGTTGCATAAGTACCTTAGATCTTTGAGTCGGGCAGGAATAAGCTAAGATTGACAGTTGTCTCTTTTAAGAAGTTTAGTGCCGGAGATGAGTGCCGTCGGGGGGAACGGCAGAAGGGAAAGCTGTGGGGGCGTGAGCTCGCTTGGCTAAAGAGCCTTGTAACAAGCTTGTATAAAGAAGAAGAAGGAAGCGAAGCCTGAACGATGAAGATAGCTTGAGTCAGCTGCTTGCGCTTGTTCCATGATTCCAAGGCTGCTAGAATACTTTTCGGAAATGAGAAGCTCAGTTTCCAACGTAGCTTCTTGTCCACCAGTAGAGCGCGGCACGGGTTGCAGCTGACTAAGGGTGTCCACATGGGTGGGTGCCCATAGGGAGGGTAATTGATATTTTATTATCCGTTGGGTAGGGAGGGCAGTTTTAAAAAAACGTAAAATATCCGCGGGTTACTCTATCACGTGAAATAAGCTCTTTTTATTGGCTAGTGTGGAAGGGGTTGAGCGCACCCTAAAGGCGGAGGCAAAAGAAGTGAATTGGCCTGTCTATTGTCGAAGGGCGAGGTCTCCAAAGTGTAAAGGGCCCAACTGTAGGTCATCTGTCTCCTAAGGCAGGAAACGAATACCGTCCGTAACGCTCAGTATG
>QYAJ01000198.1:0-29918 GCA_003988865.1 Phialocephala sp. D728 | reverse complement strand
AGTCTCGGCCCAAGCCAAATCCCTGAAAGGGGACAGTTCTCGTAAGAACTGTAAAATACTGTACAGAAGTAAAATGAATTCTCACCCCACCACACTATCTGAAGTGCTGCAGTCTGACTATATATACCCTACACTAGTCACGTGACCAGCATATGTGTCCTCATTTCCTTCCTTTGCACGTGACCCCACCACACTAGACCAGCTTTAGTGAGGCTAAGAAAGGCAAATTTTGTTACGTATATGCTTAATTTGGCGAGATAATTGCCTAATTAGGTATACACGTGACAAAAATGCACGTGCCGGGTATGCTATTAGTACCTATAGCTATAGTGGGTAAACTTTTTAAAACTGTACTCTTTACTCTACCCACTTATAGGTAGTTTGTATTTCCAAATGGGTACCCAAACCCACCCGTGCCGCGCTCTATCCACCAGACTACGTAAGTAGTCTCTTTATATAATAGAATATAGATAGTAGTTTTCATTTAAAAAGATGGTTTATTAAAATGTATATTAGGGAAAAAGTTATTAAAAAGTATTGAAATTCTTAGTGAACGCAACGTTCGGCGAGTAATCCGGAGCAGTTCCATAATGCATTTCCTCGCGCTCGCCAAGTCAAACTATATTCCCAATACCATCAGTATTCCAAGCAACTTTGTACAACTCACGATCCTGATCAAAAGGAACCTTCTTATATGCTGTCGGGGACCCAAAACCGTGCGTAAGTAGAGGCCCTCGATTATTAGGAGGCAACAATGCAAAACCACCACGCGAAGGAGCAGCCCTCTGGGGTAGTAGCAAAATGCTGAAGATGTCGCGAATGCTGCCAAGTTCAGAACGAGGGGTAACAATATTGTTAATACTCTATGTTGAAAGCAGTTCACGGAAGAAGTGGCTGGAGAAGGGGTAAAACAGTGAGCATGAAAAGAGAACGTGAAGGACAACGCCCCAAAGCTAATCAAGCACCGTAGGTCCCCCCTATCATAGGCGGGATGCGGGATGATCTTGAATACTAGGTTCCTAGCAAATAAAATTCAAAGACTCGACCCAACGTCAACTGTTGGCTACTCGGTGAGCAGATCGCCACTAGCGGCTCAGGCCTTACAGGCATGGAAGTTTTAGCGATCCAAGCTGAATAGGGGTTAAGCGAATGCTATTGGTCCGAATTGAAGTCGCACGAATCCGCAGATGAAAGAGACTGAGCGATAATTTCGGGCTGCATGCCTTTAGGAGATGTTGCCAGGATTTTGTCTTATTACTTGGAGTAAAATTTCCAAGATGATGAGATCAGGAAATAGTTGAAAATATTTATCTTGTGGGCCAAATCGTGGAATTGCCAACATTACTTCCCAAGCCATGTCGGCTTTGTCTTAACTAAGTGGGGTTTGGAACAAACTAACCATATGTAGAAAGTATACTGGTAATTTCAGCCAAATCTTTCTCTCTTGTGCTTGTGGTACTTGTGGCACGAAGTACTGGTGGTACGTCATATACGATTGCGAAGTAGTCAGCTTGCAGACACTAGCACAGAGCGCAGCCTCACGAACGACCTACCTCGCGAGACGTCGGAGACGTTGAAAGAGACAACTCGTTAGACGCGTGTGTATCTCGCCTACAAACGTGACTTAGGACAGGCCCTAGCAAATTCATCTGATTTATACACCATCATTGCGCCAATAGACATGCCGGAAGCAGTGGAGAGCGGACTCAGCCGACTTAGCGGAATGCCTCGTCGTCAGGACTCACGCCTACGAACATCAAGGCCCAAAGTCCGAACAGGATGCACGAGTATGGAATCTTTTCTCCTTTCACATCCCATCCAAGTAGAGAAACTGGATCCCTTCATATCGGCTTGAAGATCAACAGGACTAAATATCATTAGACTGTAAATCGCGTCGTGTGAAATGCGACGGGACCCAACCCTCATGCAATAGATGTCTTAAAAGTGGTCTCACATGCAGGTACTCTACTGTCGGATACGTGCCAGCAGAGTCTGGAGCGGTGGCGGCAGCTCTGGCATCGGTGGCCTCGAGGCTCGGGCCGGGCTGGATGGAGTGTGAAGATTGCACTAGAGAGTTCGACTCGACGATTTGGGGACGCGCGTGTCCTGATTGTGGGTTCGTGAATTCTGTGGAAGGGGGGGAAATTTCTGCCCAAACCGAAGCTGGGAGGCCACATGTTGTGGTGCGAGAGTTGTCAATTGGAAACGGACAATCAAGCCTAGACGCGATACGAGAAAGTCATGCCAGCAGCGGTGGTTCAGATCCAGGAAACCTCCCAGCACGAGACTCGTTGCAACCCATCGGCGACGATAGGTGGCGATTCTGTTATATTGTAATATGCCTGGGTCTCGTGACTTTCCTTGGGAGTCTCGCTCTAGCATTATGGTGGTCTTTTACTCGAAACGATGTCTCAGGCGGGTTTACTATGGCTGCATATGTCGTGGCTGTCGGAGGGCTGCCTCTAGCTTCGATGCAAGTACGTCACAGCCATAGATGCAAATGCTGGAAGAATGAAGGGGACAACCGGCCCCGTGAGCTAGAGTGTATGTAGTGAAAAACAAAGGTACTTTGTATCAACGTAGTTAGAATCATTAGATATCCTGACAGAGAGCGAGAAGCAACGAGGTTAACAAACAATAGTCTCTCACACTTCACGCTTCCCTCAACAGCCTCCCTGCTCATAAAACTATTCAGAAAGCAAATGTAGTACTAATCACCCGGCATTGCTTCCCAGAAATGCCCTGAAGGTGTTTTAGACGGGCGAAGGACAGATGGGTCAAGGCTTCCTTTTACCACGTATATTCTGTTATTCATGCGAATAGTTGAGCGAGCGACACTAATCGAGCCTAAATCGCAGGTGAAGAATTTGCTGTTCTTGTGAAGCGTTCGAAACTAATAGCGACACATATTTACATCATTCTGTTTTGCTGACGCATCTGGATTATCTCTATCTTCTAGGAGGAATATTTTGTGCCACCAGATTCTCGCGATTATCAAGTTCTCTTCGGTTATCTCTCCTCTAATCTTATACGGTGGAGAATTATCAATAACTTGTTTATCCACGAAGACAGTGTCCAGAAATTCTTCCTCGTCGGCCTCTGATTTGAATTTAACTAAATCGTGGGCTCGTCAGAGTACTGTAATCAGATCGCTGATGTCAGATGATCCCATAATTGGGTCGGTGGTTTGGTAAATGGTCCCAACGAATGCACCCTGAACTGGAAGAATCTTGGCTTAGGACTAATAGTAAATCCGAGTTATATTCTGATAGGATGGCATATTTGGCAAATAAGTCATCTATTCGGAAAATACTCGTATTTACGATTGGTTCAGAACAGCTCTGTTCTTGGGATGCTAAGCGCTGGCCTTACCGGACGGCGCGTATCGGAACCCAACACACGTTTCAAGCTCGCTATTCTGGGAGTAGTTTCTTTTAAAGTTTGCAGAGGTTACTATCGAATGAATAGGCACTGCTGAGGCGTGCAACCAACCAGAATGCAGTATAAGAAGTATCTAGAATATTGTAAAACCCCTTCCGTTAATGCAGTTGTTGCAAGTTTGAAGCATATCGATATTTCCTTGTTACTTCACTCAATGCCTTCGTCTGTTCCATCAGCTCAGATTTCTTCAGTATGAATTTACAGGTTCATTAATAACACAACTGAGTGTCTCGTCGTAGCTTTTTGCGCGATTTGTATTGGCTTCCGAGCAACGACACCGCATGACCTTGTAGAGGAGGATATCGCCACTAGCCCGAGTGCTTCTAGCTTCGAGGAAATCTAGAAAAGCCATCAAACATGGACCCAGCAACGGTGATAGCCATGGTGGGGAGTGGATTGACGGTTGCGACGAAGACCTTGCAGGCCCTCAACGATCTATGCAACAAGCTGAAGAACGTCGGACAAAGCGTTCAATTGATCGTCGCAAAGCTGAGTACGATTCGCGCTGCTCTTATCCAGCTTCAGATACTAGTTGAAAACGGGCCAACTATGCGATTCATGGCGCCGCAACTACGAGCGGATCTAGTAAGTTTGTTTCCTACTGATTTGCTATTTTCTTCTACGAGAGCTTAGAGCCCGGGAGCTTCACGGGAGCTTGCATACGTATTTGTCTTGGGAGCTTGGTTTTTCAACCCCTGAGCTGTCTCTTGAATTATAGGAATATTCCATACTAATTCGATGTTTAGGTGTCGGCGATAAATCCATGTACTGTTGTGATGCGAGGCATCGAGGAACATATATCTCTTGTCAACAGAGGTTGGTTCAAAGGGAGAGCTCGGTATCTCTGGGATGAGGGGATCTTCAAGGAGCAAAGCAGTCGCCTTGATAGCCAGGTCCAGGCTTTGAACCTCCTCCTTCAAGTGATTCAGTTGTAAGTCTTGCCCAATTTATAATGCGAAATCCAGCAGAGAGATATCTCTCGATATAAGACATACCGCTAACAACTCCAAGATCTTCTGCCAACGAACAGCGAACCCTCCTTGAACGTCGAAAGAGCAGACGCATTCTAAGAAGAGCACAGGATGACGCATCATCCTACTCGTCCAGAAGCACCGGTGGCCCTTTCAGAACCATTCGAGAGACAGTCTCATTTGAATTTGACGAGGAGCTGATGGGATCTCGCACATATCGAGCTATTTCTCGAGATCGAACCACAAGGCAGCGCCAAACATGGGACCCGATAACAAATGATATGAATAGTTCGGAGCAGGAGGTGGAGACGGAAGCGGTAGAGAGCGCAACCACTCTAGATGAATCGTTATCAAGTTCTGAAAAGAATGCAATGGCTATTTCACCGCAAAAGGGCAGCTATTTTAGCTTTTTAAAGTCGACGAGGCAAGCTACGTGGGCAAACAGCAACCATAAGCGGAGACGTCTATGGCTATTTTGGCTTGGCGGTTTTACTCTTGTCCTTATTGTCCTCACAGCTGCATTGGCTACAACCCTCTCCAAGAGACGCCCCGGAAACAACTTAGCGACCCCGAAAACACCACAAATCTTCAATTCAACAGGATTTCCACCCATTTCGTTAGGATTGTCGACAGTCCTCAACCCCGAACTAAAGACATCAATTTCTGGGTGTGTTTTCCCTTCCACATTGTGGAGCTGCGCCGTACCAAAGAGTGACCAGCCTTCCCTCCTACCAAACTCACCCGATCGCCCAAACTTCCAATTCGAAATCCTTACCAACACCACGTCCTTAACCCCGAACCCTGCGCCACCGAGTTTCGCCGAACAGCTCTTCCTCGGCAACAACACTGACGGCATTGCCTCCCCCTCGTTCGCGGGTTTACCAACTCCCCTTTACATCTCCTTCACACCCACCCAAAACAAAAAATCCCAGAAACGAGCCACTCCAGCAACAACATCATTCCCAAATCTAACGTCAGTAATCCCACCCCCACTCCTCAACCCGGACGGCACCGCCGCCAACCCAAACCTCCTTCCACTCCCCACGTACCAACCCCTTCGACTCTACAACAAGGGCCTAGGGACCGAACACTACGGCTTCTACATCTACTTCGATCGGTCTATCCTCACGAGCGATCGGTCTCTCCTGAACACCTCCGCTTCTGGCAACGACAGTGTGACCGACACCCCCGGCGGAGCAAGCACCGAAGACGCAAATTTCCGGAGTACATGGGCACAGACACGCTTTCGGGTGCAAATATGGACGAGAATCCAGAATAATGTTTCAAGCCCAGCTGCAGTATCGGCATCCGCAGAGCCAAGGAATTTCACATACCCGATGTCTATCACGCTAGATAGACATGGAGGCGATCCTGACAAGAAGATGCTGTATAGTTATGCTCTGCAGCGTAATGGGACGTACGTTGCTGGTACAGGGACCCTCATCACTGAGCTTCGTGACTTTGGGGGTGTGCTTATCAACCCGGCAAGTATTCTCTTTTCTCAGACTGATGATATTTTGGGTGGGGTTGATGGTGGGACGGGTGGGTGCAGTTGCTCGTGGGAATACTTGTTAGATTAATTGATTATCAAGTTAAAAAGTAGACAGTACATAACTAAACTCGTAAATTATTTCCGCTACTAGGCTTTTTTTTAAAGTTCATATTAGGCTAATCAACGTATTTTACTGCAATTTCGTTACTAGTAAGCCTTTTTTTATTTTATAAATGCAACGGTGCCAACACTGGCAATAGTCCTCAATTGATTCCCCGTTGCTTGAAGGGCTGGCGGAGCAAACATCTCGAATTTCGGCAGCTTGTTCAAACTGTAGTATCCGTAGATGTGTGTGAGGTTTTTCACCGACACACTGATTGAAGCAGGAGTGGACGTTATAGCGAGAACTTCAAAAATAAGAACAACACTCCCAAGTTGAGGACTGAAGGCTATCGGTCGAGACAAAAATAATTCCACTCTAGGTGTGGCAGCAGCAGTTTGAAAAGCTGTCTTGTGTCCACTTGTATGGTAGCGATTTGTATTGGCCCGGCTATAATTGTCATTTTCGTTTAAGCACGTCTCTCTTTCTGGTCACCGACTGACGAGGCTGCACACAAATATTATGAGCATCGCCAATTGCCCATGAGAATCTTTCAATGAAATTTCGAATATTCGAAAGCCGGAACACTCATGTCGGCAACGCGAGAAGATGAATATGGGGAGGGGAAGAGCGACGAAGCTTTAGCAGCCACGACAAGCGAGATGGATCTTGATGAATTACCAGATATACCTGAGTCGAAAATTTCACCACCTTCATTCTATGATATTGATCAATTGAGCTACCATATTGATCTCCAAGAATTTGGGAAAGGTCTTCAAGTTGCCATCGATGCTGTCTTTTCAGGCACTGGGCATCGAAGGTCCCGATATACTCAGGTTTGCAGAGTGTTCCTTTATTCTCAGGAATTCTATCTGGTCTAAAAACTTCTTATTGCTTAAATTTAGATATACCATGAAATATTTCTCGATCGCCTTGCTAACAATACTGGAGGTCTCGGCAATTTTGCTGTCCTGGGAGGATGAGGACCCCAATCTTCCAGTATCTCTAGAGATATCGGCTCTCAGAGATGTATTCATTAACTTGGTAGGTACGCCATACAGAGTTTAGGTGCTTCAGCTTCTTGTAAGCTCGAGTATCTATAATCAAGAGGCTAACTAGTCCGTTAGTACGGGTTTGAGGTCGAGGAATGGAAAATTCCGGATATGAATAGTCATACAGCACTAAATCTCAAGATCCTGCAATTCTTGGACGACAGCGACACCAAGCACCTCAAAATAGTGTATTATGCCGGTCATGGCAGGTTGAGCAACCACGGGCAGGCAATATGGACAAGGCAAGCACTTGTGAAGGCCCTCTTGGGCTTACCTATAACTATCCCCGTAGATCTGACTCCGCTAAGCAAACTCCAGTCATCGAAACAGTAAACGTGACCGACAACCTACCGTCAAGCGGTCGGGCATTCAAAATGCATTGGAGGAATCCCAATCTGATGTTTTGGTGCTTCTCGATTGCTGCGCGTCCGGTCTGAGCAATACTGACGAAGGTGAGACAAAGTCATCTCTCTATAGTATCAGCCTTACTTATCTTCACCAGGCAACGGAGTTACTGAGCTCCTTGCCGCATGTGCTTTCAATAATTCTGCCAACGGCGTTGGGCCGTTCTCGTTTACCCACGCACTGGTTTCACAGCTGCGAAACTTGGTCAACATGCCTTGCTTCACAGTCGGATATTTGTATAATGTCCTTTTCACAGAAATCCAGGGGTTACCTGTTAAAGCCGCTGAGTTCAGGAAGCCGCCAATCCACTTAGTTCTAACCCAAGACCATCGACTTCCTCGAAGTATAACACTGTCGGCTAATCGACTGCGAATACAAGGTACCCCGTACAGTTCTGGACTGGTACCAACTGCTCATCTCTCTAGTCACACTGCGAGCCTTTCAAGGTACGCAGCTTTTTACGTTCCTGTTATTGAATCACCAGAATGTCTCAAGAGTTGTGTGATAATAGTTGATCTCTATTACCGTGCTAATTTCACATTCATGAAACGCTAACCGAGGAAAACTCCATAGGGAATCAGGGCACTCCTCAGCAGCGAGTCCTGCAGCGTCAAGTCCTAGCCAATCCGGCAGCCACAGCAATTCAGCTTCTCCAGCGACTTCGATGTCATCACTTTCAGACTATCCCCGACTTCTTTTTAGTATACGGATTAGTGAAGACATAAAACCAAGCGATCTGTCGACTGGAATTTTGACTGACTGGTTATCAACACTACCGATAGAAGCAAAGTCTGTCAGGGTAGAGGCTGGTTTTGCTAGTGATTCAACGATTCTTATTGTTTCGATGCCAGTCGCCCTGTTGGGATACTTGCCGTATGACCCTGCTATGATTCTGATCGGAATCACTAGGTCGAGAAATCAATTCTCCTTCCAGAACAATGTTGTCCAAACGGCAGTACGTTTCTCATAATTTCTCTTTTGGATCCTCGACCAAGTCGCCGGAGTGCTTCAATGTAGAATTGTCG
The DNA here is from genome assembly GCA_003988865.1 of Phialocephala sp. D728. Classification (NCBI taxonomy): domain Eukaryota; kingdom Fungi; phylum Ascomycota; class Leotiomycetes; order Helotiales; family Mollisiaceae; genus Phialocephala; species Phialocephala sp. D728. The sequence continues at coordinate 21,432 of QYAJ01000198.1, read as the reverse complement.
AGACACTCCTGAGACGTCTCAAACGTGTTTCCTTCACCCACTCCCCATAATGGCAGAAATTTCACATTACGAACTAACTCTGCTATCAGGAAGTCTTGCAGGAGCAAAAATTGATGGAAAATCTTAATCGTCATGAGAAAGAAAGAGAGCAGCGAGCCCTCGAAGGAGGCATTGACAGAGAAGATGCTTCCGTAACGACACCCAAACTCCCTAGTGTAAAGCCATACACGAGTGCGCATTCTGCAAAGCCTGCTAAAAGTTCGATGGTGAATGCCACAAACATCGATTTCAACTACCCTTCGAAAAGTTGGGACGACCATCTTGAAAATGTCAATTCAGCTTCGCAGTTGAATAGTATATACAACAAGTGGTCAACGACGAAACTCGAAATTGTCGCAAAGAGCGCAGCTAAGGCTTATGAGCTTAGGAAGCAAAATTATGCGGCAAATCCACTGGTTCAGGGAGTTGGCAAGATGGAAATCGATACTCCTAGCCCAAAAGTAAAAGAGGAAGAGCAAAACTTCTTCAAGGGTGCCATATTTCCTGCCGAGATGCATCGAATGGGCCATTTCCCATGCGAAAGATGCATGCGCGAGAAAATAGTTTGCGACCATTCATTGTGCTGCAAAATGTGTCGTATAGCAGGTGTAGATTGACTCAGATACTATGCTATATCGGAAGTTGAGAGAACGTGAGTTTATCCTTGGTCGAGAACTAAGCACTATATAAAAGCTAATTCGAAAAACTTGGTAGTTTGGTATTCTACCTCCGAGATCGTCACAGGTCACTAGAGCAGAATCTGCCAATAGAGCCACTTTATCAGCGACCGCAGGGAAATATGGCATTTAGAATGCGTTATGGATAGTGGCTGCTCAAGGGTACCCTTACCCATGGGTCCCCATAAGGCGAGTAATCGTTATTTTTGTGTCTATTAAGTAAAATAGAGTAATTTAAAACAACTTAGAGTACTCGCGGTAGTTACGTGAAATAACTTCTTCTAATTGGCTAGACTAACTCTAACGAACCTAAAAAGGGCAACTTTTATAAGGATCATTTTTGATTAAGCAATTGTCTAGTTTAATTTAATTAAACTTGTACGTAACGAATTGTATATGCCGGGTTCTTAAAAAGCACCTACGAATACGATGGGTAAGTCTCTCAAATTTCTACTGCGGCGGGGTGGAAAATCATTTTACCTTTTGTACAGTATTTTGCCATTCTTGCAAGAACTGTCCCTTTCCATGGTTTCGGCTTAGGCTGATACTTGGACTTAGTCAGACAGGGGTAGTTTGTAGATAAAAGGGATCTTCCCCTCTCTCTGAAGCAGTAGGCGGGTTGTGGGTATGAATATAGATGATTAATTCCTGATTATTGTGCTTCCTCACGATTGGGAGTGCCTCTAAGCGATTCTGACGATTATTGATTATTAACTTATTACGAATTTACGGCTTTCTTCGATTATATTCTCGTACTAAGAGCTACGGTACTGTATTCGTTCTCTACCCTAGGAGACAGATGACCTACAGTTGGGCCCTTTACACTCTAGAAACCTCGCCCTTCGAGAATATCTCCTTACGAATATGTTGCCATTTATACGAGACGAGCCGCAATTCTCTTACTAGCAAGGTTATGCTAGGGAACAGAAATACAATGTCCGGTACTTCTCCTAGGCAAGATACTATTTATGCAAGAGATCCTTGCCGCCTTAAGGAATTGAAATATCGTCCATACTCAGCTCGGGGCCACAAAAGGCTTCTGAGACGCATAGTTCAACATCGAAAGGGGAAGGAGCCGGGAGCCGTTTTAATTGTAGTTCTCGCTCGAAGATATCCGATGACCCTCCGATGGAGGGCGCCGCTGCATCTGGTATGCCAACGCATTACAGTCCTTTCGTCTTGCTTAAAGAAGTTAGTTATCTCTCTAAGGATACTAAGAGCCTAAGGATTTAATTGCAAGATCTTTGCAAGCGACTTGGGCGGAACAAGGAGATATTCTGCCCTTGCAGAAGGGCTAGAAAGGCCCTTCATCGCTTATGGAGATCAGCACCAGAGGACTAGCTTACAGTTAAATATATACTCGCAGCATTGCGAGACGCATTTTTCCTTTGCAAACTCCCGGATCATCAGCACAGAATCCTGATCTCACTGGACATGCTCATTGACAAAGTAATCGAGAGCACAGTGAACGACGCTGCTATCGCTTACTTGGGACTTGGCTTGAAAAATCAAGGCGATGGGTGGGTATTGTTGGTTCTAGTGTAAGGAGTTAAATTTGACTGCCCTAACTACAGTGCTATGTACGCTGTATATATAGGGCCGAAGGCCCTGTAGGCAATAGCCCACAGCAGGATGCAGCGCCAAGCTATAGCGCCAAGCAGGCTGTAGCCCCACTGTAACTACAGGGGCTGCAGGCCCTCTATTTCCAATAGGGACAGCTAAGCAATGTCGGCGATAGGTCTAAGCCGATAAAATCACCATTCGTGCTGCAGGAATTATGCCCGATGCTACTTCAAGAAATAGCGGAGTCTGAAAGCTTTTTAGGTGGGTATTTGTGGAAAAGTGCTCTCTCAGCCATAGTAACAAACAGAGCCTGCTTCTGAATGGCAGATCAAGCTTCTAAACGAGGGTGGGTTGGGTTAGCCGTGGTTGATTGGAGATTGCATGCAGTAATTCGCGCCTGCGCAAGAGCAGCGATACTGAGAGTACCTTACTAGCCATGATAGGACACCACCTGCAGCAAGAAAAATAGCATTACTTAATCCCTGGATAACTTCTGAAAAGGGGCTTTTTCTGGTGCGGGGTTTTCGAGCCGACGCTGCAAGGCGACGCGGCTTCTCCAGAAACAAGTACAGGACTATCCTAATACCCGGGCACTTCATTAATCGGAGACTAGTCATATGAAGTAGACTGCAAACCCGCAAATACGTGCCGAGCCGACGGGGCTCTTGGAAGACAAGCATTGGGATGGATATTGCCATCTGCGGGGAACAGAGGATGCGCTTTCCATTCAAATAGCACAAGTACGATTCGGTTCGCACGGTTCGCTCCCCACTGTTGGCAGTTTAGCCTGCCTACGAGGTCTAGTACTGTAAAGTACTGTGTGTGGTACTATTCAGTACAAAGCGTGCGTGGCTGGCCGACGTCATCTCGTCGTCAGCGAGGCCATCATTGGCTCTTTCGGAAGCCTCCCCAAAACGACATATCACCCTTACTAGCACTCATTAGAGCTATTAAGCCGAACGATCTACTCAATCTCGGGGGAAGTGCTAGAGAGCGAGCTTCCAAAAAAAAGAAAAAAGATCGTATTCAAGCAAAAAGATTCATTCTCACCTTGTGCGGGGCAGACTTGATTATACGTAAGTATGCGTGAAAGGATGAATCGAATGCGCCTTTCTAGAAGGCCAATATAAGATTATATATGCATAAAAAATGTGTGTTTCAAGGGAAAATGAAGGTAGATTACTGGTTCGCAAGTGCCGAATCATCTATAGAGCTTAATGAAACTAATAATCTTAGTTCTCATATACCCTCTGGGCCTCTACTATTTATTCTCTCGACACATTTGAACATCGCGAATCTGGAGCCTCCGACCTCCGAACCGCACCCCTGCTGAGAATTCTGTCAACGACCCTATATACCCGCACTACTGCACTCATATATATACATATGTAATTATTGTTCACAATGATGCTGCAATGGGTCATCTCACCCACACTCATTCCCTTCTGTTTTCATTCCTTGTTTATTCTCATTCCATTGGCTTAGCTTAAACACTTTCTTTATACTTGTCCACGCTTGACATCATGGCAATCTCATCGGCCATTTTGATGCTCGTCGTCGTCTCCTGTGTTAGACTCTGCACTGCACAGTCAACAACGACCGCGACAGCTACCGCCTCCTCTATCTCCTCTGTCAACTCACCTACCGTCTCTATCAACGGCTACGGATGGGTTCAAGGCAACCGTTCTCAATACATCAATTCGGTCTACAACTTCAAGGGAATTCCCTACGCCAGTGCGCCCACAGGAGCTTACCGCTGGAAGCATCCGCCACACCCAGCAGTATGGAACGATACGCTTGATTGCACAAGCTTTGGCCCATCCTGTCCACAGGAAGGGGTGGACGACTACAGCGAAGACTGTCTTCATCTCAATATATGGACCCCAGGAAACGCAACGCTAAACCACGTCTACGTTAGCACCACCGGCCCCGGCGTGCTGCCGAATGCCACTAACAGCAAGTATCCTGTATATGTCTGGATCTATGGCGGACGATTCGCCGGTGGCTCGTCAAGCGATGCCCTCTACGACGGCTCAGGACTCGCAGCCAAAGGCGTTGTCGTAGTCAGCATGAACTACCGCCTAGGCGCGCTCGGATTCCTCGCACACCCTGAATTGAGCGCTAATTCATCGAGCGGCACCTCTGGCAATTATGGCCTTGTCGACCAGCAAGCCTCCCTCCACTGGACCATTGAGAATATTCCGGCCTTTGGTGGCGACCCCGACAGAATCACCATCGGAGGCCAATCCGCAGGAGCCGCCTCAGTCATCAACCATCTTAATAGTCCCCTTGCCGATGCCCTATTCAACCGGGTCATCGCCGAAAGTGGTGCTCGTTACCCTTCTGATCCTCTCATTGGCAGTCTCGCCCAAAGCTATCGCCAACTCGCAGAGGCAGAACAACAGGGCGTGGCTTATCTCGAAACTCTGAACATCACCAACATCACCGAGGCTCGTGCCCTTCCGGTCGAGGCTTTTCTGTCATCAGGTTCCATGCAAGATACGACTTTCGTTGGCACCGTCTTCGAGAACAATTCCATCTACATGGAGCCGCCCCTCTTCCGCCCAGTCATAGACGGCTATGTCCTCCCCGCGACTTACCAATCACTCCTCCTCTCAGGCGGTCATTCTATCGCGCCTGTCCTTACCGGGAACAACAAAGATGAGAGCGGTGCGAGCCCTAACCCCGGGTTCTCGGTGGCGAATTATACTTCCATCAACCAACTGGACTTTGGGGATGTTACCCTCGCCTCTGAGTTCTTTAGTCTATATCCTGCTGGCAACACGTCAGTATCCGCCGATAACTCTAGCAATACCTTCTATCAAGACGCAAGCCGTGTAGGCACATGGCTGTGGGCGAACGAATACTTCAATAGCTCTTACAAGAACAGCTCTGGCAACGGCACATTCCAAATATACACATACTACTGGACCCACGCGCCTCCCGGACAGGATAATGGAGCCTACCACATGAGCGAGATTAATTACGCCTTTAATAACCTATACGCTACGGATCTTGCATGGACTCCGCAGGACTATGAAATCGCGGACAATATGTCGAGTTACTGGGTTAACTTTATCAGTAACGGAGATCCTAACGGTGCAGGATTGGTGACATGGCCTGAGAATTCCGCTTCGTCGCCCGTGACGATGGAGTTGGGCGACGCATATGGACCGATAGATGTAGCAGACTCGGCGAAAATTTCGTTTCTGAAGGAATGGTTCTCGAAGTGGCCTGTCTACTAGATAAACCTTGAGGTAAATATTACTCTCTAGCTTGATCTGATCTATTAGAAACAAGTACGGATTTGTTAGCTTATTTAGCTAGAGTGGGGTCACTGATACATTTTTTTGGGAGGCTCACCTGCCTCTTGGTAAATATTTTATTTCATAATAATACAAGGGTATATATTTCATCCTCGGTATAATAATAAACTTCTGAGTCGGAAATACAAAACGCGCTTCTCCGCCTCGACCGCATTCAACTACGTCCCGCACGCGTACTGTGGGACATCTAAGCGAACCTCTGACTATCAACTCCCAAACCGGAGCAACACTACCCCTTCTACATGTCTATTGTTCGTCCCATTTTCATGCTCTGTGATACAAAGCACCAGAATTATGCGTGTCCTTAGGCAATCAGGGAACTGTCGACGGATTCTTATGCAGGACGACCTAGACATCGAAGCCCAACATGCACACTATAACACATGTACCCTCGCAAGAGCAGGTGATATTTTACCCAACTGAGAATTTGCCTATTTGTTTAGCTATCAAAATGTTAAAGAAGTCTGAGCCACAGCAACACGAGTTTGTCCTGCGATAGGGTTCAAGGATTAGCTCTTTTAGAATAATAGAGAGGGTTTTTACCGTCAGAATATCGACACTTCCTTTCCAATTAACGAGCTTTGGTCTAGCTAGCAAGAGCAATAGTAATATTTTCGGTAGCGACTATAGCAGTAGTTCTACGCACTATGGTAGTGCTTATATAGACAGCTGACAGACATATATTATGGTAGTTCAAGGCTTGGCTTCGCATGCCCCCTCACATTATATTCATGCACGTGATGCACTCAGACTTTTGTATATTAGATCAGCTTTTCGTACAACTTAGAACATCATCCTTCACAATACCAAAATGCGGTTCCTAACTACTGAAGTGTTTATTTTGTTTTGAGTGGTCCAGACCTAGTGCTACTCCAGTCTCTCACTTCATCACTTATGTAGTACATTAGCTTCTACCTTTTACAATATCAGACTTTCTATTGCATCTCTAAGAGCCCAAACATTCTCATATCGGTTTTATATCAACCTTAACGCCGTATTTACTCCTTACACTCAACTTAAGTTCCTCCATCCAAGGCAATGGATCACGACTCTCGATCTGCTTAAAGGCCCTCAAAAGCCTCGAGGTAACGTAACTCGCCTCAATTAAGACAAGTTGGTGCGCCAAACACAACCGGGGACCTCCATTAAAGGGTATATACTCCCAGCTAGGCCTTGCCTTCTTCCACCGCTCTAGTCGGAACTCGTGGGCATCCGGGGAGAGTAGAATTAAAAGCGTATCATAAGGCAGAATTCCGACTCTATCTCTATAATAATATTAATATTTAATACTAGGATAGTAAGTCTAGGAGCCTATTCTAATACTAGAAGTCTATCACGGCCCCCCTAGAGCCTATTCTAGCTCCCCCAAATCCTTCTCGTGAGGAGTTGACGTTCTCGACTGTAGCGCGAACGGGGATGACTATATCCTGGGCAAGAGGGGTGAGCAGAGGTGAAGTGGTGGAGTGCACACAAACAAGGCTGGTGAGGATGGGTGAGGTTGAGGTGAAGCGAGGGGTCACGAGCACCGTGGCTTGGCGCGCACTCAAAGGGAGGTGGGGATTGGCGCGAAACAACATTGTGTCTTTAGGGTGCACATCAGCAGCGACAATAACTATCCGTCCTAAGAAGGTCAACTTCCTTTGCAATGTCCGACTACCCTATCCGTCCACAGACACCCCAGGCGTTGCTTCATCGCCTTCCCGATAAGCCGGACTCTTCATATGAGGAGAAGACGAAACCATCAAAGTACATAATTCTCATCATGGCTTCAACTACAGTAGCAGGCAAGATACAAATCGCCAAATCTGTCTCCAACGCCCTATCCTGTCCACTCTTCCAGGGCGACAGCCTGCACGAGACCTCTGCTAAAGCCGCCAGCGTGGGAGCGCTGAAACGTCCTGTAAAGGCCGATCACGATGAGCAATCCGCTGCATCTGGAGTAAATGAAGCGCGGTACCAGCGCATGTGGCTCTCGAAGATGACAAGGACCGGCCTTCTGTTCCCAGAAGAGTCTCGACCAGCTAACGAGGGCTTCTCTGGCTTCGGCGGAGAATCGTCCACCTCGACGAGCCGGCGAGGCTCTACCAGTTCTATCGCGTCGGCAGCATCATCGTCAGTCTCAGATGTTATCTCGGCATCGAGCATCGCGAGCAGCTTCATGTCCTCTGGTGCGCCCACCACGAAATACATCAACAAGCCCCCCGTGTTCACCTTGTCCGAGGATGAGAAGCTGCGGAAGGCGAACCCAGCATTGATGGTTGTCACGCATCCGGACTTAGAGAAGTGGCATAAATATTCCATCAGGAATTCTGTTGGCGAATACGGCATCGGCGTCATTTTTGTCCCCTTGTCTAAGAACGAAGATGAGGAGCTGCCTGCGTTAAAGCCCTTGGATCCGAGGACCATGACGAGTTTTGCGTCACTAGGCTCTTTCGGTGCTGCGCGAAAGGCTGTTGGTGCGACTTTGGATGAAGAAATTGTGTTGAGAGTCAATGTTGAGGCGATTGTTGAGGATCTCATTGAGGATATTGTTGATGGTGTGCGAGAGATCATGAATACGTAAATAGTATATGCAGCAAACACAAGGCTCCCAGGGCAATCTAACCTAGGTCCACTCACATGTCTACCAGTTTACTATGACTGTAGTTTTGAACAAACCCACACAAATTATGAAGTGGATTTGGTTGAAAAGATCAGCAGTGTTGTTCGTACTTAATGATATTATAAATTGCAACTTGCCTAACCCCCTTACAGAAGAGGCAGCCTCTTTACTTAGGTAATTTAAATACTTGGAAGTAGGGTTTTAACCTAGCTCTTAGAAGCGTAATATAGCTGTAGTGTGGGAAACGTTTGACTGCGCTCTTGCAGAATTGAGCTTTTGGAATGTGATTAAAGTACTATATGAGAGTGTAGTCAGGACGCCAACAAATAAAAGGCCAAAAAAGGCGCAGTATTGCTAGTTCGTAAAACTAAATAATGTTCAGTTTTGACAATTCAGCCTTGTACAAACCCTTTCTCACTAGTATATCCCTATTTCCCCACATTATTACGTGTTCTACACTTACTCTGAATAAAGCTTTCAATATAGTATTAGTTAGTCGCTTCTTTATGCCATTGCACTAGTAGAACTTCGCTCCCGAGGCTATGTTTCTCTTATATATAGATGCTTTATAATAAAATAGCAGATCTCTTGAAGACTTACCGTTACCTCCAAATCTACTAGGTGAAAGTCAAAGTACTTAAGAGTAGTTCAAGTGACCACGGGAATCATAGTTACTTGTGGACTATTCCTAAGATTAATATAATAGTCTATTAACTTCGTTGTTCGAATTTCAGGTTCAATTATAAATTTTCAAGAAGTCTTAATTAAATCAGATCTTTGAAAGACTCACTATTCCTTGATTTTTATCTATAAAAGAAACTCCAACTTTCAGTTTAGAGTTCTTTTCCTTCCTCCCGCCTCACATAGCAAGTTCATGATCTCATCTAGCATACCTACTACTCCAAGCAATCCCTTTCCAAGATATAATATTCATATCTAAAACTTCAGCATCGCTCCTCCAACAAAGTCTCAACTAACGTCCCATAAAAAACCTCCTGCCCTTCTCGAGACTCTGTCAACAAGAACCCAATATGTGCAACTACAATCAAAGAATACACAGCTGCGATCACGTAGGCGAACCACCCTATGTACAGTACGGATGGTGATATGTGGATACCACCGGCCGCCACAAAATCCGTGCATGTACCAAAACGTTGTCGGCGAGACTCACCTAACTTACATCTGCTCAGCATGCGAGTTGGAAGAGGCGCGGAGAGACGAACAGCGGAGAGAAGCCGAGAAGAGAATGGGCGACTGGGTCCAGAATCAGCAGGGCCGCCGAAGAAGAAGACAGGGTTATTAGTTTCTCTGGCTCTGGAGTTCTGCACAGGGCCGCTGACTAAGTTGTGAATACAAGTAAGCTTACTGATAGTGCTGCATGCAGCTAGTATTCAGTCGGGGCTCTAGAATAGTTTTCAAGTTACTTTGCAAGATGTATAAAACGTATGAATGAAATCATCATACGACTGTTTTCTCTAATAATCAATATTAACTATTTATAAAGTAAATCCCGCCATCTAATCACTACTTAATAATTCTCTTTCGTTAGTCACGATCATGAGCGGCTTAGCTGTATTAAAGTTATGAAGAATTTGGTTAGCACTTTAACTTTTAAGTCTTTTTATTTTCTAAAAAAGGTTTCAGTAATACAAATTCAGTTTTCCAGCCTTCTACTACTTATTATTTTGAGGATTTTAAAGGCAAAGTTCGAGTTATCCATTTGACTTAGTTAATTAGAAGTCGGCCTTCCAACTATCTCAAATTTTAAATGCTAGATAATAGGGAATATTAAAATGCCGAATTTTGTAAAATTCATAAATAACAGGCCCACCAGTCGGGAATAACTTCATTCATCCACACTAACCACAGCATTCACAACAGACTTTTAATATTTACAATACCACCACCTATCCTGCCTACTTACATTCACCATTCCCTTATAAATTGAGTTTTCATTCTATCCCAAAATATATAACTCCATACTACTTCAGCAAGAGCATAGTTGTTAAGAGGAAATAGAAGCCGATCACCTCACATCATCATCATCATGCTCGCCACACCCGTACTAACACTCGGCGGTAAATCCTCCTCTCTCGTCCCCCACTCACTCTCCACTTTTCCCAGCGTCAATTCCAACGTCCACCCCTGCGCAAAGAACTCATGTCCAATCCAACTCCTCGTATAATTCGCCCCATTCAGCATCGCACTCTGAACATACAAATCCTCATCCGGATCGAAATTCAAATTCCGAATTGTCGCCACTTTCCCATTCTGCGGATTTGTAAAAGAGATACTCTCGAAAAAAGGCGGAGTGATGAAATACACATTCTGACCTGGATTAGGAAATAGGCCCGAGAGGCAGAATGCGGTGAAGGAAGCCATGGCGCCCGTGTCGTCGTTTCCTGGCAAGCCGGTGGTGGAGGTATTGAATGCAGATGGGATGTAAGTCCTTACTCTGTCTACACTTAACGCTGGTCGGCCAGTGTAATGGTAGAGGAAGACGGTGAGGAATGAAGGCTCGTTGCCGATGTCTGTTAATCCGCTCTCGTGCAGGAAGTCTAAACGAGAGATGAAAGCTTCAGGACCGCCGAGTTGTTTGATGAGGGTGGCGATGTCGTGGGGGACGAAAAATTGATATTCCCAGATTGAGTCTTCAAATGTTTCCTGTGGATTGGAGGTCAGAGAGCAGAAGCCAGACAGAGGCGAACAGAGGATTGGATCCTGGTATGCCCATGTGCCGTTCAGGTATTTTGGCTGCAGGAACCCTGTGAACCCTGTATCGTTCTCGTTGATGAAGCTCGTGGTATCTGATTTGAAAAGATTCTGCCAGTTCGAGGAGCGGGAAAGATAAGTCGTGTAATTACTCATTCCGAGGGCTTTGGAGAGGATGGAAATGCAGTAGTCGTTGTAGGAATACTCAAGCGTGCGAGAGATACTCCTGGAGTTGGTTCCGAAACCAAGGTAGTCGTAATCTAGATAGGGAATATAGTTCAATCTTTTCCAGCTCTGTAAGCCGCCTCGTCCTTCGTTGGACCAATCTAGAGGTTCATTTTCAGCATCGTTGATCACAGCGCGAAGGGCAAGATTCCAATCTATTGGAACGCTACCGGTGAGGTTCTTGACGTAGCCGTCCGTGAGGACGATATCGGCGTTAGATCCTCCTTGGGTAAAGCCTTTGCAGAGACTCATGCGGCAGTCAGGAAGCCAGCCGAGATGAACATATGTGTCTAGTAGACTGCGAACCATCTCTGACAAAGTATTTGGATCAATGATTGTTAAAAATGGAAGCTGCGAGCGAAATGCGTCCCAGATGCTATCCAGCTTAGTTAGTTAGATACTTGGAAGGCACCCACTGACTTACCAATAGAAGGAGTCGTAATATGGCTCGGTGCTCTTCCACAAAGGGTTCTCTCCAGTATAGTTCTGGGGAGACATCATGGTCCTATACATCGAACTATAGAAATTCGTCACGAAGCTCTCATTAGCTCCTCCAGCCTCAATTGTGACTCCTTTCAATTTCTCCCTCCAAGCATTCTCCGCGTTCGTTTTGAGACCATCGAAGTCCCAATTCGGACCAGGAATCTCCTTTTCCGCATTTTGGCATGCTTTCTCCGCACTAATGAAGCTAACTCCAACTCTCGCACTGATCTCATTCTTCTCCGTCGGATTAAAGCGTATCCAAGCTCCCGCCTCGATATAAAACAAATTAATCCCCCTCGTGACAAACAACTCCTTCGGCTCTGTTCCCGCACGATTATTAACCCAGATCCCATTATCTTTTACACTCGCTCCCTGGAAATCAGCACAAAAATGCAAAACGAAACTCCCATCACCAAAACTAGGAAGGAACGTCCCATTCCCTATCATCCTCCCCGTCTTCTCATCAATGATAATCGTAGCATTTTGCCGACTGGCATTCAGATCCGTCAAATCCAACAACATCAACGGACTCAAAGCCGTCCCATTGCTCGTCGTCTGGTTCGGAGGAAACGTAAAATGGTAGAGCGCCGCATGCTCACTGACCGTCATCTCAGCCGTCACGCCACTGACCAGATCCAAACTAAAATAACCTGGCGTCGCAACCACGGAGTCATTAGAATAGTGCGTAGCTCTTGCTGCTCTCAGGAAATTGCAATTATCGACAACATCTTCAGGACAGAATTGCGGGAATAGAGGGAAGTTTCCTAAAGAGGGGTTTCCGCCCGTGCCTGAATCGTGCATGTGTGAGAAGCCGGTTACATTGGAACCGTCTGTCGCGAATCCACCTGTGTTTTGGCCGTCGACGTCGGCGACTGCTTTGGCCATGCCGTAGGGAAGGGTAGCGCCTGCGAAGACGTTGCCGCCATTGTTGGTGCCGATGAGTTGGTTGACATATTGGAGGGGGTCAAATGTGGTGTTTTGAGCGAGGACTTGAAGAGAAAGCCATAAAATGAGAAACAAATGAATTATCTGACATATGTTTGACATGACTATTGAAAGCTAGAAGAATCATGAATGAATGAATGGTGTCTATAAAGTGCAAAGGAAAGCTATGAGGTTGATACCCCACGTCGGTATTCTTATTAGGCGCGGGGTAAAATGTGATATTTATTTAATGAACGGACTTTCGTTATTGGATATGCGTTGCTACGTTACCCATGCAGGAACATGTAGATCTCGGAACATTATTAGTGCCGAGACCTTCCTGTCTGGGATTAAGAGATGTTCCTGAAAGGTACAGAGTTTATGTCAATCCATATGGGGGCGCTTAGTAAGAGGGACTTCGGATGAGAGGTGCGGGGTAGTGGGATCGACTTCACCCAATCTCAACAGCGAACATGATCAATCAAAGTGCATACGAGAGATATTGTATTATTTACATTACCGAGTAGTCCTCCACTGTCCATGTTTCCATATGCTCTTGCGAAGTCGATCCTAACTAATCCCTATGCTCATTGCTATGAGCTCCTCTAATATGCCATCGAAAGCTGTGTCGCTGCTGACTGCAACTTCCTATCCATTGTAAGATTACATGAAACCTTGATCTGGTATTCACCGTCCTCTCGACTTCATGCTAAACTGCTGTTATTTTCATCTCCTCTGTGACAAGCTCAGATGTGATCTCAGGTACATGCCAGTCGCTCTCCTTGCCGCAACGTGCCTCAAACCATTCTTTTATCTGCTCCCGGTGCCTATCAAGCTTTGCAACATCCAGGTTATCACGATGAAGAGAGGGGTGTGTGGTTAAAATATGAAGCTCCTCCAAACCGCGGAACAAATGCATGCCTTTCGAAAGTCTCCCTTGTGGAAACATGATGTCTATCATAATAGGCATGTCGGGATAGAGTCGAGCAGTAATCTCCAAACGCCTAATAGACTTCAGTCCGCCCTTAAGATTTTTGTCAAGATATCTTATCCAATGGCGGACTTCATGCGTCCAATATGACCGTTGAGGCGCAGACCCCCTAAGTGGTTCCAGGCGCAGGACGAGGGAATCCGCGATAGGGTCGATACAAAGAAGATGGTCGTGCTGGTTTCGGCGGGGATTGCAGTTGAGTGCATCACTTCGATAGAATATCTGATAGCATTTCAAGGTCTCGATTCGACTTTCAGTATTGATTCGAAGGGTAATAGGTAGAGGTTGGTTGAGCGATTTGGCATAATATGACGACGAATCTGAAATACGAGCTTCGCGTGCCGTGTACAAACCCACTTGTCTCCCTTCTGGAAATGCACAACGCCAAATCTTGCACCGAATCTCAGCTGGAAGTTTGGGAAAAAGAGTGAATTTGGTGATCGACGAAGAGGAGGAGGTGTTTTGTGTTGCCATTTTTCCGCACTAAAAACAGTTAGTGTTATGAAGTCTTCTCAATCGGGTTAGAAATTGCAACTTACATTGCGCTGATCCTGAGGTTGATCTTGTGTATGGCTTTCTCGAGTTTGGAAATGAACGTAAAAGAGCTAAATGACGGGTTGCTGTATGCGGTGTAGCTGTTGTCTTGCGCTCACAGTTGGACTTTTGCGCTTGGATATTGTTCAACTCGGAAACGTTGATTGCTTGATGTGGGCAAAATTGAACACTTCGGTTTTACTTGCGCTAACTTTTGCGCTTGAGGTTGATATTGGCATCGAGTACAGCCTCGTGTCATTCAATAAACTCGAAAAGGTTGGCTCCTTGACCCTTGCGAAAGTGAACGTGTTTCGTTAACGTGCGCTCGCGTTTGCGGTCGAAGCTGATTCTTGATCTCTGGAATTGGCGTCTGTTTGTGTCTAGTTAGAAGAACCTATCATGACAAGTAAAGCTTGCTGCGCAGAAGTGATGCTGATGTTTATGGAAGAAGAGTTGAGTGGATGTTGGAAAGTTATGTAGAGGTCCATGGACCTCGTTTTTGTACTTAGTTTGGAAATGGCGCTAGTAAACGAGGTTGCTTATATGTTCCCAGACCAACTAATAGCGTAGAAGAAAGCCACAAGTGTATTATATTGTACCGTCTACCTATACTATAAAGTTGAGAAGTTTTTCTAAAGAATTTCTTAAACCGCCCTACCCAGGGATACCTCGTAAAGCGCCAGCCAGAATTAGAATACCTTCCCCTATTCCCAAATCCTCGAACTTATCCCTAACCCGATCCAACTCCAACCCAAGTTCCTATCCTCCTAACCATATTATAAGAACTTAAACCTTATCCACCAAATCATCTGTGCTCCCCCCACCTCGACTAATAACTCTCACACCATCCATCCCATCCTCACCATCTTCACTCCTCGCACCCAACGTCCCCACATTCCCACCCCTCGGTCCGCTCTCCATCTCCACCACCTGTGCAACCGTGACATGTAATTTCTCCATTCTGCCTCCCGCTTCCAGATCTTTCCTCAACTTCCCACCCGACTCCAACCCATAAATCTCCTCCTCGTCGTCCACATCAACATCTTTCTGCATCTCTCTCGCAGAGATATGCGTCGTGACTGTCGCATCTTCCATCACCATACCCATCACTCGCAAACCTTTATTCCCAAACCCACTACCAAACGGCTCCAGCTTCCCCGCCAAGGGATGTGGACTCAGCGGATCGGGACGCGAATTCGAATCTAGATTCGTGTTCCGCTTCGCACTAACATGTTGCAAAGAAATAGAATGGTCGGAAGACTGACTCCCGTTTGAATCCTTACTCGTGACCCAATGCAGCACCAACACGGAAAACAGGACATCCGCATTGCAGCACATCAAACAGATCCACGCCGCTTCACCCTTCAGCACCATCAGGACAGTAAGGTTTACGACGGAAGAAGCGAGGGTGGCGAGGGAGCCGACGAAAGAGCGGAGCGTGACGACGCGGAGAGTGGAATTTGGGGAGTTTTTGTAGGAGTAGAGGGTTCGGAGGGGGAGAACGAAGAGGAGTGTGAGGTAGAGGTTGACGATGGCGTCGAAGATGATGAGAGGGAGCATGGCGCGGGCTTGCATGCCGATCATACAGGTGCCGTCCGGGCGGAAGTAGGCGATTCGGTAGATGAAGTTGAGAATGACGACTATGCAGTAGGGAACTGGGGATGGAGGTTAGTTGGTGTGGAATGGAGAGATGGGTGGGGAGAGGTACGGAGCATGCCAAAGCAGTTGAAGCAGTAGAGTTTGGATTTGAGGCGGGGAGTTGAGACGCGGCGGATGATGTACTGGGATTGAGGTTAGCATGTGTCTGATGGAAGGAGAATAAGGAAGACTGACCACTTTCTCGACGAGGAAATAGTATATCAGCTGTGCTCGTTAGTAACTGAGACTTTTATCACCTAAAATGTGCTACTCACCACCTAAACAACGGTTAGCATTGATTTGATAGGAGGGAATGTTCACATACTTTCGTAGACATGTAGCATGTGAGGCATAATAAAATGGCCGACGAGCATATTGCCAGGCTAGTATTGAGACCAAGGCCATTCTCCAACACGGCAGTCGTGAAGATGAAGACAATCGAGTCCGAGTATATAGCCAGAATGACTGCGGCCTTCGTCAACTAGATATTCGAGGAGTGTCTTGGAGAACATACGCCATTTTGTCAAAGGAACCTTTGACCATTCTCTCGTTGATTGAATTCTTCTCGCTACATGGCATTGTCAGAATCTCAGGCTTTCGAGCTGAGGGGGATGACTAAACTTACTTAAACAGACTGCCAGCACAGCAAAAGTGCACATGATCAAGATCGTGGAGACGACAAGTCCCGCTCTGGGGATCTCCGCAGGAGCGTGTTGTGAGGGGCCATCACGTCGAGACAAATTCACCACTTCCATCATTATCGTACGATTTCCGATGAGATCGACGACCTGCTTCCACCTCAGCCATTTGTATATATTCTGCACGGCCCTGCGTCGTGACTCGAGGACTCGAAAGCACAGACTTGATATGTCCCGCGCCGAAGAATTATATCGAGTTCCAAATAAATGGCTTTGTTATAGTTTCACCAATTGGACATCGGTTCCTGGTAGAGATTCAGGAATCTCGGACTGCCAAAGCGTACGGCACCTGTCACTATTGGCTTGCTCTTCCGGCGAGCAGAGAAAGACCCGGGGAGATGAGAAGAATATGCGATGCGGTGGAACAACCGCTGGAAGATTAAAAGTTGGTGGCGTAAGGGGCACGGCCGTGCAACAACCAAAAGCGGTCTTGTGCAGCACAAGCCATCGATCTTAGGGCTTCTAGCCTGTAACTTACAAGCTAGACACGCCAAAACACCTATTTTCGGGATTCCGGGGACTCCTCAAACAGAGTGATCCAAGTCACGGGGAACGATCGTCAGATCCCCCGCGGTGACTTGCCGTGGGTGCGTGCGTCCCGACTCGTCGAGAATTTTGGGGCTATCGTATTATCACCCCAGGCTCCTCGGGTTCTTCTCGAAAGCCATCCATAAGAATGATGGATATCGTGGCTTCGGGACCCCTTTGGTGAGCGATCCATGTGGACAACAAATACGGTGGGAAAAAGGAGCAGGGAGCCGAGAAATATAGCAAGTTCTAGCAAACAAAAGTTCAGGAAAAGGACGTGTCGATTTCGAGTGCTTACTGTTTTCCCTTCTACCATCCAATCCCTGCACTTGCAGCTTCGAGTCTGTGATAGAAAATTATGATACTCTTTCGCCACGGCCATAATTTTGATCCCTCTGAGTACTCCTGACGAAGGTCTGGCTATTATCCAACACTGATTGACAGTCATTGCCAGTAGTGAAGAGCACTTGCATGTTGAAGCGCAAAGTCGCTGGACTTTTAGCTACTCAATTCTCGTGAGAATCCAATATCTGAACCGGTGTAGTATTGTATCTAGCTCTTTGACCATCCCTGGACACGGCAAGATATCGTATCGCAGCCGAGCACGAAAACGCAGGATTTCGTGGCGCTCGAGCCGAGCTTGGGAATCCGGGATTGATTTCATGCGGGCCCAAGATCTAGATCTAGATCTAGATCCAGATCCCTAGGTTGTGGTCCGCGTGGAACTTCCCCCGATGCGTTCCCTTCGGACGTGGCGTTTTGCATCTACGATGAAAACGAGAAGGGCCAATTCTTGCTGATAACTGGCGTATTGTTTTATGGTATTGTCTGCTGTGCGCGTTGACCATGTGGCAGAAGTCTATCGACGGTATTACTCGTAGAAGCATTGTTGCTAGAAGATTGAGGATAGTGTTAAATGAAGACGGGTGGCGATTTGAAAACTCAGGGGAAAGGACCGCTAGGCGAACATTCCAGGGCTTAGTCATTACGAGCCTGTTACCAAAAGTTCGTGCTTTTTAGGCCATTTGCATAGTGACAAGGCCTATAAGGGACTTCGAACTTGTAGATTTTGAAACTTTCTTTTATTTTTTTTTAGATTACTATTCGAAAAGTATACTTTAACTTCTTTACAATTATAAGATCGAAGTATAAATAATAATACTTCGTAGTTATTTAGAGGATTTTAAGTGAAGTAAGTAACTTTAGTATTCTACAGCCCGAAAGGTACCTTGAAAAGCACGGACTTTTGATCCCAGGCTCGATAGAGTGGCTAATGTACGGAGCCATATCTTTGCTAAACAACCCCTCTTCTTCTTGTTCATCTCCCAAAGTCCCTCCTTATCTTCCACACACTTTGCAGAGCTAGCGGAGATATGGCAACAATTCATCAAAGCATTCTTCACATCATTTCCACTCTCATTAAATCTATCTCGTATCTTCGTTTCGTTGCGATTATGAGCCAAACTCTGAGCGATCACGAGTGCGGATATGAAGTTCTTAGCACTTTGAGTAGAGCACTTTCACTTCGCTCATGAGTCTTATCAAATTGACCGTCAAAAGTTTGGTAAACAACTACAGCAACTAGACCGTTCACTACTTCATGGGCTAGTTATAGTACGACGCACTATCTCTTCACCATCAGATTTCATTGGAGCCCCCACGAGAGGAGACATTTGCCTATATTATTCTATGCATTGCGGTTGCCTTGGTCACTTTATTATTATGAGAAGTGACTCAGATGATCGGATAAGATAATGGCGTCCTTGAAGATTATTATCGGCTGGATGACGATCTCCCTTCAATTGGCACTTCATCGCCATGCCGTCATCAATATCTGGGTTCAAAGGGAGTGTCTTTTGCAATTCTTAGGATAGATGAACCAATGTTAACCTTGACTTGCCCAGATCACCAGTGTAACTGTAGCTAGTGTATGGAGATCAAGCCAATGTAGCATATTTCTATCTATCGTTGCCTTCGCACCATTCAGAGGCTATTATCGAAGCTAGACTCGAGGGGGCTACTCCCGACAGGTTGGCAGACAGTGAATCTTATAGGCCATCTCCTTTTTTGAACTAGCCAATGTCTTCCTTTATCTATATTCCTCGTCCCATGGGAAGGTTGCGGGAGAACCGTTTAAAAGTACTCCAATCGACTTGGATGATTGGTGTGTTTGGTCATCAAGGCTGTTTTTCTCATAGTTTATACAAGCTCTGAGGATCTCCGAAAGCGGAACGTTTATAGCTGCTTCGGTCTCGCTCCCTCGTGCAGGTAGCAATGCCACGGCCGCGGCATCGGAATCTTGCGACGTATCATGATGAACTCCAAGCCAACCCTGAGTTTCAGTCATTGCGTTTTCGGTGTCGTTCGTTTCCTTTATCAGATCTGACAAACGAGCAGTTGAAGTTGAAGAAGCAGCGATGCGGTCCTCCTGTGCATAGACCTGGCTTGACTCTGCATCATCGAAGAAAGATCCCAGACTACTTAAGTCATTCATTCTACTCGACCCATCTTTACCACCTCCGACCTGATCTGATTCGCCATTCTGAGATTTGTCGCTCGTACACACTGGAAGAACGAAAAGCGCCAGCTCCTCCAGATGAGTCGCAAGATGGACCTGCAATCTCGAAAGAGTCATTTCCGCTGGACACAGTGGACAAATCGTGCTTTCGTTTGGATCTGCTGGCCGTTCACAGATGTCAAGGATGACGGGGAGTTGCTGTTCGATAAATGTTTCTGGATGCGTTTCTCGCATATGAAGCTCGATAGAACTTTTGGAGTCGAAGCTTAGTTGGCACTCTCCAGAACATACCCATCGCCGACGATGCATTTGCATCTCATGATATAGCCAGCCGTGTCGAGTGACATACATCTGTTCGGGATTGTCACAATCTTCAAATGTGCAAATGTATGGTCTGAGGTCTCTGAAAACGTGCTTCCTACAGACAACATCAGCAGGTGTTATAGGTAGCAATAATTCAGAAAACGAACTTCCAAAGCTGTCTCTGTTCCATAGATTTAGAATTCAGAACTGCAAGGCAATAAGGGCATTCGAAGTTGATAGCTCCTTCCGCCTGGTAGGGTGGGTTTGGAACACGAGTCCCACGGCTGGCGCCGACCGTAGAAGGAGCGTAGATCGTCTTTGGTCGTCCAGAAAAGGTTTCGTTGTCATTGAGTACCGATTGGGCCACCGTCGAAAAGCTCTGAGCAGTCTTCTGTGAAGGCTCGGGTGCTATCTGCATTTGTGGCTGCTCGCTGTCCAGTAAACCTGAAGACGGCTCAATTCGTATTGTATGGAGTATTTTTTGCTTCACTCGGTCTACAAGCTCTTTGTCCGTAGGTGCTTTGGACATTTGCTTAGGGATTTCGGTGTAATCAGGGTGCTTTTGCTAGTAAAGCAGTTGCTCACGCCGTCTTACGTTTGCAGCCGCAGCTCGTGCACAAATATAATTCGTACCATCAATTCGAGATTCGTACGTCATGTACAGATTTTGTGCCCACTGCCACATTTTCTCGGCAACGTGCGCTTGATCCCATGTTGTGAAATGCAAGGCTCTTTGCTTCTCGGAGTCTTTTGCGACTGATCGAATGAATTTGTCGGGTACCATTGGCCGTCGCAGAAGCGCAGAGACTTTGTATAAAGATTGAATGTGCTCAAATATGACGGATGTGGCCTGGGACATCTTTCCATGCGTCAGATATGGGAGTGGACTCTCGACGGAGCTGGAACTGGAACTAGAACTGCTGTGTAGTCTGAATTGTGGTCATCCATTTGTTCCCCTCTTTCCATAACGGTTGGCTCTTGTCTGCCATCAGCAATTCGAATTGCTCAATGTGACGTTAGCTGAGGAGCATAGGAACCACTGAGCGAATGCATACCATTTTCAAGATCATCAAAGAGATCTTTGAGAATTTCCAAGATTATTAAGCTCAAATCCAAGTCGTTTCGCAAGATATCGTCGAGGGAGCCTCGTCCCTTTCGTTCGGCGCCTGTATTTCGTCCCCATACCCCCAGACGGCCATACTCGTCACCAAGTTGAGAAACCGAGACCTGATTGCTAACTTTACAGCCTCTACTTGTGACAACAATGTAAAATTCCTTGAACTTGTCCACATATTTCTGGAAAGATACTGCTACCGGGCAAGGCTGGATCGTAGGCGTCTGGTGGTTAATATCAAATGTCGCGACGCGCAATGGCTTCCTAGGAATTTGATGCATCCTCACTCAACACCCTTTGAGTCAAGTAGGCTACCAGGCCGTTACCAATCAATGGCTGTGAACCAGACTTGCGCTCTACTGTAAATATTGAATATTTATGAAGATAGCAAGGGCTGCTGGCGAAAATAATGGTGCAGTACGACTCGACATCCACGTGTCAACGCTGCAGCCTCGCCCCCCCCCCCCCCCCCCCCCCCCCCCCCCGCCCCCCCCCCCCCCCCCCCCCCCCCCCCCCCCCCCCCCCCCCCCCCCCCCCCCCCCCCCCCCCCCCCCCCC